>JASANE010012101.1:0-28258 GCA_030248225.1 Trileptium ribeirensis | reverse complement strand
TGATAATCATAAATTTACGATATGTTAACAAAACTTAATAATTTGTGACATGTTAATTTATGGCATACTAACAAAATTTACAAAGCGGATCAACCTTAAAATTGTTTTACCGTAAATAATTTAATTTCAATTAAATTTTTTGATATACGGTAAACTAGAAACTGCATCATACCAGCAGTAAACAGCTAGTGCCATTATTCCGAGCGCAACATCTTTGTTAGCGCCAGTTCACAAATTTTAAAGCATTACGTTGGAAACTATTAAACATAGTTCGATTGGGAGGAGGTCACAGAGGATACAGTGCTGTTTGGGTACACCAGTCCCAGATGCTTTTAAATGAATTATTGTTTTCCAAAACTTTGTATTGTGTATTAATACATGCATTAAAAATACATTATTAGGAACAATGCGGCGTTCACGTTATAACGTGCCCAACGTTTGGAATATATGTATGGCATCAGGGAGTATGGCTAATGAAATCTGACACTTAAGGGCAGCGCCGCGGCTACTGCCCTACCCTACTACTTAGCGTGGGTGCGTCGGAGTCGCGAAGGCCTCACTCCATACTACAATTATGGCGAAATTATACTTTACCGCACCTCACTGACAAGGTTTGGGAAGCCTCAGTGATACCGTAAAGTACGATTTCTCCATCATTGTAGTATGGAGTGAGGCCCTATCGCGTCGGAGGTTTCCACGCTTGGGGAGCAGGGTAGGGCCATAGCTGCTGCACTGGCCCTAAGTGTTGGATTTCCTTCGACATACCCTACTCTCTACGCGTGGGTTCCTCCGAATCGAGATTATGGGATCGTGATATGAAAAGTTTCATTACAAGGTCAACTTTGAAACTTAAAGCATTATTTCACCCATAACTCTGCAGTATGAAGCAACGCGGCATTTTGTTGAAACTGAACCTATACTGTCTTCTTGCCTAGCGTCATTTACAGAAATGTCAGTTTCACATATTTGTCGTCTGTAGTTTAGTATGGATAAATTGGTAGAGAACTCAGTGATAGACCCTGAATTAAGTGATAGATAACCCTGAATATAAGTAAGTTGCACCACTATTGTTGTTACAGTGGAACATTTTACAAACAAGACCACTTCCGGACAAGTCTTCCCACTATTGAATGCCCCACCGTCACTGCGCATGTTATAAACCTGGCCTAGCTCTCACGCTTGTTATATTGTTAAACAAATTTCTTATGCATGTAGCCCAGATCGCCGGGAGAGGTAATATGATAGGGGTAGAGTCTTTTAAGGTCCTTCAGCAGCAATTCTGAAAACCTTGACGATCTGTCTCTTCCAAAACTCGTACGTGTTTGCCAATTTTACCCCACTTTTTGCCAATTTTCTTCCTGTATTGGCCAATTTTTGTAAAAAGTGGCCAAATTTGGCGAGGAATGGGTGGGATTGGGCGCATAAAGGAGTGGGGCGTAGGCTGGTGCCCTCAGGGGGAAATTCTTTGGCCTCTCCGGGTCGGAGGGGGGGCGGCTCCGGGAACTCATGAGGGTAGCCCCCTGATTCCCTGTTTCGTCGTTCATGATTTTGAGTTAAGAAAGATCTTTTCTGCACCTAAACATACAGCCGAATTGGAATATTGAACACTCGACACATATATCACATAATTATAGTTAGTGTTAGCATTATGTCCTTGTATGTGCGGTCGTAGTTAATTGTGAACAAAAACTGGAGTAACTTTCATACTGACATACGTGTCATGATTTTGGTACGGATACCCTATAAAGGTTTTGAATGAAAACACAATATGGCTACATTGTGGGCATCTTAACTAGTTAAAATCGTAGCACAAATAATTTTTCTGCTGGGAGAATAACACATTGAGAATTAAAGAGTTTATCTTTTACAGTATGCTGTTAAGCAACGACACATAATACAAAGCACTACGCTTGCTCAATTCTTCGCGTAGCATATGCGCTTGGCTACGTGTTACGATCTACCCACGTTGTGAGAAACGGTTGTTGAAATGCAAACTACTTCATGACGTAATAAGTTAATGAAAATTATGTACATATGTAGTTTTACGATTATCAAACTTATTGCTGCACTTTATTGTAACCAATTAATGGCCTTAATGTCTATGGTAACCTTATATGTAACAAGACCGTTCCGGCCCGTTACGAGTATTTTTCATGATTCTGGCATTAAAATCGCCTCGGAACACCAGGGGACCCACTTGAGGTAGGAATGGCATGATGCCTAGTGCCGTGGAGCAATGGTAACATTGTTGGCGTATCCATGTCTCGCTTATAAATATATACCGTATATTTTCATTGGATCATTTTTGTATAAAAATGTTGTATTTCGAATGCCTAAAAATATATGCCCTATATTATCATTGGATCATTTTTGTATAAAAATTTATTTCGAATGCCTAAAATATATGCCGTATATTATCATTGGATCATTTTGTATATAAAAATGTATTTCGAATGCCCAAAATATATGCCGTATATTATCATTGGATCATTCTTATATAAAAATGTTGTAATTCGAATGCCTAAAATATATACCGTATATTGTCATTGTATCATTTTTTGTATAGAAATGTTGTAATTGGATAAAAATGTTGTACTTCGAATGCCCAAAATATACGCCGTATCTTATCATTGGATCATTTTTGTATAAAAATTTTGTATTTCGAATGCCTAAAATATACGCCGTATCTTATCATTGGATCACTTTTGTATAAAAATGTTGTATTTCGAATGCCTAAAATATACGCCGTATCTTATCATTGTATAATTTTTGTATAAAAACGTTGTATTTCGAATGCCTAAAATATATGCCGTATGTTATTATTTAGTTATTTTTACCTTGATATCTCGTGTCTCGATTAATATAACATTTTACCAATTGAGCACATTTTGCCTTATTACGTCATATCATGTGGTCATATCGTATCATAACATGCCGTAATTCGTCGCGTTCTTATACGATTACTGGGACGAGTGTTGTGCGCAACGGTTAGGATAGCATAGCGACAAGCTAGGACACTTCAACTGATTTGCGAAGCCCTACGCGGGTTGGCAATTGAGCCTTTTACCGATCAAAGAGGGGAACCACTCGGAACCTAACCAGCCGTCACTAAACAGTAAGGTTTCACGGCTAGGACCGTCCGGGAATAGGAGGCCCCTGACTACACGCTTAAGTTAACCATCTCCTAGAGATAGAAAGTGAAATTATCAAACCTACCAGGTTTCAGCTGTTTACTGAGCAATGGTCATGGAAAACAACAAACCGTGGTCAGCTCAAATTAAGAGTACGGTAAATTACAAGGTTATTGAGAACGACGGATACCGGGTTAATTTAATGGCCCGCACCCGCCTGGAGCACTATGATCCGGGAATGGCCGGGGTACGTCGGTAAGGTATTTGTGTAACAGGACCGTTCCGGCCACGTTACGAGTTTTTCATGATTCCCACACCCAAAATCATATTGGAAAACGCTGGCACCCGGGTCACGTTAGTACATAAAATACCGTATTTTATCAGTGAATCGTTTTGTATAAAAATGCCGTATTTTATCAATGAATCGTATTTTACCAGTGAATCGTTTTGTATAAGAATGTCGTATTTTATCAGTGAATCGTTTTAACAGTGAATCGTTTTGTATGAAAATGCCGTATTTTATCAATGAACCATTTTGTGTAACAATGCCGTATTGTGTCATTGAATCGTTTCATAATTCGTTCTGATGCCGTGTACCCTTATTTGGGTAGTCCCTACCTTGTTGTACCGAATTCTCAACGGGACGAGTGTTATGATTCAGACAAACCAGGGAAAACTAAGCTGCCCCAACCGACGCGTAAGACTGAACATGGAACCCGTACCATAGGAAAAAGGAATTAAGCCGAACCCCAACCAGTCGCCACTATACGTTAAAACTTTGGCGGTTAGGACCGTGCGGAAATAGGAGGCCCATGGCTGCAGGTTCAAACTAACAAGTTTATATAAATAGAAACGGAGAAATATCAGATTTACCTAGTTGTAGCTGTATACTAAGCAATGGTCACGGGAAATCACAATTCGCAACCAACTAAATTTACACGTACGGTAGCTTTCGAGCTTACAAAGGACGACGGATACCGGGTTAATTTGATGGCCCGTACCCGTCTAGTGCGGTATTATCCGGGGAATAACCGGAGCATGCTGGTAGAACATTTTGAGGACTACTGTTGGACACCAAAATCGCCCCGGACAATGCCTGAACCTCGCTCGTAACGTACAAAGACAACCGCTACTTACGCTAACTTGGGTTGTCAAGGTAGAAACAGGACTATTATTAAAATTCTATATATATATGCGTGTGTATGTGCTCCTTAGCCGACTGCGTACGATTTCAAGACAACTGTGTCCTCCCTGACAATCGTGAACACTTCGTCCTGAGCGTATTTCAGATAAAATCGCCCTTTTTTCTAGTACCTCGTTGTAACATGTGACTGATGCAAGCCCCCACCCTTCTACATCCTCGTTGTCCCACCCCATTCCTGAACCGGTGCATGCGACCACTCGTTTTGTTCATCGTGACCAGATGAATCTAACGACGTGCGCCGGACCCCTGTCCGTATCGCCGCTGACCCGCTGGAGTAATTTAAAGAAGCCCCAATTTCTGACGCCAACTACTACTGGGCGCCAATAATCCGAGATTTTCCTCCTTACTTCAAACCGGGCGAACCGCCCCTCATTGTGTTCGTCTCGTCGAGACATCTCGAAGAATACCCGGCGGGTCTCCGCACGCCGCCCCATTAACGCGGGACGACCGACGAAAGCGGTCTCTCTAATCGTTGTGACTTTAGCACCATTTTTACTCCTGCAGCTCCGGCAGCGACATCACCCCTCATTCGAATCGCCGCTTGACGGCGAGTCCAACAATAACCAGGCGGGCGTCGTTCCGCCCAACCGTTAACGCAGGAGAGCCCGGTAAAGCTCCCCATACTTATATATATCGGAACCCATAGGTGGGTTCCGACCCGCTACTACGTCCTCCCCCTCGTGTTTGGTATCGATCGGTCCCATTTTTCGTCCTGGGACGGAATCTCGCCCCAGCCCCTCGAAAACCCAACGGAATCCCCTTGTCCCGCTCCACTTCCCACACCCTCTTCGTGTCCTCGCTGTCCTTTTGTCTTCTTGTCCTCGCTCTTTCTCTAACCGACATTGTTGGTCGGTCGCCTTTGTGATTGTTGTTGTTGTTGTTGGTGTGCTGTGAGTGTGTGTTTTTGTTTGTATATATCTTGAGAAACCTTTCTTTCGCTCAGGTCGCCGTTATGTCTAGTGTGTGTTCATGTGTAGGTGTGTGTATACTTGTGAGTATGGACATATATGAATATGTAAATATATATATGTGGATGTAAGAACTTAACATAAAGACGGACGGACGAGGACAAAAGGTACGAATCTTTTTTAAAATTGATAATTTTACGGACGGACTGGACATGGACGTTCGGACAGGGCGGAGGGGTGCGTTTAAGGCCCTCCCGTGGGTTTCTGGGGCCTCAGAGTAGGACCCCGTCCCGCTAGGAGTCCCTTGGAGGATGTTCTACCTCCAGCCTCGAACCGGGTCGATTCATATCATTGGTACCCCCTGGAACGTGCGGGAACCAGATGGAACAGCTAGAAATTACAATAGAAAATGGCCTTCTCGACATTTCGAGGTGTCCTCGCGGTTGGGTTACCTTCTACGATGCGATTGAGTCGAATCGACAAGCGGCACATCACGACCACAAAGGAGACGTCGTTTTGTCCCGACCCAATTATGGCAGGAAAGCTTAAACAATCCAAAACACGGGACAGACTGCAACTTTTGAGGACATTACGGGGAATTGTGTGGTGATCCAACCATCTTGAGACCGGATGTTGTTTTAAGAACGTGGGCGTTGGATTCGATGTCAAAGAACATCCTGTCCTAATTGCAGGAAATTTGAGCTTAAAAGCTCGGATGTTATGAGAAAATCGGGACAGAAATCGCAGATGGCTGAGCTCCGAGTACTCGAAGGGTTCAAGTTTGACGTCGGCAAGTTCGATTGAAGCCGACTCTCACTAAAGACGACGAAGGCTTACGGTAGCTGTCAAATTCCAATTTCCGGAAGTGTCCCCAATTGGACGCCCAAAGAAAAAACCCCAAAAAGTTGGCGCCAAGAAAGGTCAACGATTGGATGGCGACAAAATCGCTATCCTAAACTACAGACGAAAATTCTGAGGCGAAGACCAACGCGTCGACTCTTGGAATCAGTTCGACTTCGGCAGCGCGGAGTTCGGTCGACTCTACTGACCGGCTCCGACGCATGACTTTAGTTATAAAGCGTTTTCGTATTCAATTTTATGCTTTCTCGTGGTTTTCTGCTTTCGCGTTTGGAATGGATTCGACCGATGTAGGCAGCTACTGTCTCGCGAAGGGGGCTAACGCTCGATGCCCCGGATCGAACTTCGTAAGTGAGATGGAGGATAGTAACCTGGGATATGGGGGTTTATTTTCCTTAGATGAACAGTAGCAGACCATCCATTAGAGTTGATTCGCTTCGCCCCAGATTTGTTATAGTACCACTAAGTCTGTGACAAACCTTCTTAAGTCGAGTCCGGTTTTGGGCGCCATGGGCAGTTACATGGGACAGTAGGAAGTTGCAGGAAAACAGGTCGAAGTCATGGTTCCCCGTGGTCTTAGGTAGGTTAAATAAAAATGGGCGCTCTCGCCCATGGTTTACATGACTTGGTGCTCTTGAGTCAGGCTTATTGAATTTTCCTGAGTTGACCACGGTCAAACTATCCACTGTTCTTGGATAGGAACAATAGGGACTGGTTTTACCATTTGTAATTCTGGCTTACAAATTTACAGATGGTGGACCGTTCGACGCTCATGCCGCTGCTTGAGCTCGAACCGACGTCGCAGTTAGGAACGGAGGACTAGCCTCCGTTGGGCTTTAGAAAGCCCCAAAATTTATTTATCATCATGAGTTAAGAAAATTTGGGCCTACAAAAGATTGAACAATTTCTAAGTAACGTATCTTAAGCTTAAGGTGCTTGCCGTTCTCAAGGAACGTTGGTAATGAATTGTCTCTGTTTTATTGTAGGGCTCTTGTTTTATAGCGTTGAGGTGCGTTCGGTTAATAATATTTGCAGGACCGTTGCGCCAGCTTTAGGCAAGTATGGTAGGTATCTCAAATAAGCACGCATGTCGCGATGACGACTGACCGAAAAAAATGCTGGGCAATACCCCCGTTCCCGAAATAACCCATTATGCGGCCGATGGGGGCAAAGCCCCGAGCCGTCCCAAAATTGCGTTCGCCCCAGTTAATGCCGCGTACGGACAATTTGATATTAAAATCTCATTTTGTGTGCACTCTAAAATATACCACTAAAACGATCAAACTTACGAGCGTTCACCATAAGGTAGCGACATGGTCTTCTCTAAAGGCCAATGACCAAAATTGAGCATGGTTAAACCAGCCGATTGTAGGCACTTTGGCAGTATTCAGATAGTGCCCATGCGGGAGAAACATCTCGTGTTCCTGCATCGAAAAAGTTAAAATATTTAACCCCATCCCAGCAAAGAAAACTAATTGCATCGCCCAGGCCATTTTGGCCCGAACCGCGCGAGTGCAAAACCGGCTTTTTCTACGAGGCGAGTTGATCGCTGAGTTTAGCTTGCTTTTTCTATTCATCCTGAGTTGCCCGTTAGGCTATGTATTGCGTATGACCATGCTCTGGTTTTCATTTCTGTTTCCTTTTTCCTCCTTGCCCTTTAGCAGATTCGATCCTGCACGGGGAAATTAAGCCCGCTGCAGTTTCATTATTCTTAACCGTTCAGCCATAGAACTATAGAAGCATCGACTATTAAGTCGATGATAACTCAACTGCACAACAGTGTAGTTCAGACACTGAAACAGTGCAGTGTATTAAGGAAATAAGATAGGCGATAGAGAGAGGCGACGAAACGACAACCAACAAACAAGGAAAAGACGCAAACACGTCGAGGGCCAACCGCCCTCTGCCCCCATTGTTCCAAAACGACCCTAAGGTTAGGAAATAAGATCGGGGAACCGATCGGTAGAGCGTATACTACCCGTCTGTCGCACCCCCACCGTGCCTACTTTAAAATCGGCCGAGTACTCGAAATAAAACTAAATAACCAGGCACGCCCCGCCCCTGGGGGCGGCCCAGAGATTGTTCAGGAAATCGCCTAGTGCTGTTTTTACGCTACGACCAACCCCCACCGATCTGAATTTGATGAATTATTCAACCCCCTCTTTTTTCGCTTCCCCGTTCGGTCAGTCGTACTGTTGATAGGCAGAGTTACCTGAGACGACAGCGCAAATCAATCCGTAGGCACAACCGTCGGATTTATTTTGGGTAACAACCGGACCGTACTATTTTAGTGTTGCTAGTGTAGAGCTCGCATAGTCAAGTCCTGTCTCCGTTCTTTCCCTCAACCTAGTCTAACGTCCGTCACAGCCTGTCTGAGTACATTTAGGAGCAGTTTCTGAAGCACTCTAGGGCCCCTGCTTGCTGTGCCCCATAGCTGAAACAATCGCTAGTATTGCGACGCAGCAGGGATAACTGCCCCTAGTCCGCGCACGCGCGGGAATCTGCACGCTCCGCCCCTGTGTTTTTCCTTTTTTATGCCCTGTGCCCCCTAGTTTATAGAGCTGTAACGACGGCGGCGAGTTAAATCTAAGCTTCACCGACTAGATTTATCTTGTCGGCCTCTCTAGCCGATAGGAAACACTCGTCCCAACCATAATCTTTGATCGTGTCAATAAATTTTGTATCATGAGCACTGAGTACAGTCTTAATTCAAACCGAGACGATAGGATTTTTCTGGTTTGTCCGCTCGGATGAGCAGGCGATGCCCGCCACGGCTTGTGGGCGAGACAGTCCCAAGCACTGACGTGCATGGCCTTCTGTATTTTCGTTGGATCTTTGAACCTAAGAATAAAAGTTTCTAAGAGTCAAAACGCAAATATATCCTGCATTCCCTGTTCATTCGACGAGGTCGCTAGGAACTCTCCCCTACACTTTGTCTCAATTAGACAAAAGCTACACCAATCCAATCACTAGTTCTCAGAATTAAATTCATCAAGAAAAAGCAGGCTACGCCGTTGATCATCCGACGTTAAACTATCAGGGCTTGTCGGAACCCTGTGGGGGGAACATAGGCTACAATGCTCTAGCAGGGAGCATATCAGGATCTTAATTAGGCAAATCATCTTGAGCTTCAATTTTCTAGGAAATTTTTATCTTTTATTCCAACATTTAAGACAACTAAATTGAACTAAACAACTTCCGATGAGTCTAAGATAGAGAATAACGGCTGACCTCCATTACCTGTGAGCAAGTATCGGTTTTAGTCTCCCTGGGGGACCTCAGAAATCATACCAGAGGCTAGACAACCAATCGGGCGGGGTCCGAACACACCCCGTGAAGCGCGCCTGCGGTCTGCTAAGCTCTGTAGCTTCTTGGGTCTGACCAAGAATAAGGTTAAAATTCTTAGTATTCACGGTCCGCCCTTGAAGTTACGATAGCCGAGGTCGCATGGGCATGGTGTTAGGAAGTTGCGCCATGCAGGTGCGTGCCGTTATTACATCGTATGGGCGCCACGCAGTGAGGCGTCAAATTTTTGTTCGACCCAGGCCAGGACTTTGAGGACTGGGTTCGAATGTACAACCATCTCGCCAACGCCAATGGTTGGGACGATCGCCGGAAATTGATTTGTGTGCCAGCTCTCTTGCGTGGCCCGGCAAGGGAGGCTTTTGAGGACCTCCCACCGGGAAAGCGCCAAAGTGTTCTAGGACTTGTCGCTCACCTATGTTTTCTGTACTGCTGAAACTTCGACATAATTAAAAAATGTCGCTGGAATAATGTAAATATATTTCATGTTCTTTGACCCTTTATATAGGCCATGTCATAGGTATTAATAGTTTTTCGGCTTTGGGAGGTACCCCCACTGGAAACTGTCGCGGAAGGAGACGTCCTCAGGGTTACTCCAAACCCCACCCTACTCTGACATTTTGATTACTGTACCTCAATTTTATTTAAATTTTCTTCTATTTTACAAAAATTTTTTCGATCCAGACATACGAGTAGACTAACCCAGCCCATACTAGCACGTACCTCAAATTAAACAACCACACAATCTTAAAAAGGGTTGTAAAAGAGGGGCTTAGGATACGTTCACAGATAGACAAACTTATCTTTACATATAGATTTATTCCCGGTATGTGCATTATAGATGCGTCGAGGCTACAGCACGAACGACATCAACGCCAGTTTGATTCCAAATGGCGTGCGGCACGCACCGGTGGACATCGACGGGCATGTGTTTCCCAGGGCGCACCAATATTTCCTGGATCGAGAAGGGCGATGGGAATTCTTCTCGCTCAAAAGCAGGAGGTGGAATCGATTATCCAACGAACACTCCACCGCCGATCGATTCGAGCACGATGGGAGGCGCCTTGCCAGTGCTGCCGAACACTACCATCTCAGCATCCTGGTGCAGTTGGGACGCGATGAGGAAGCAAAGGAGTTGGGCGAAATGGATATTTCCCCAACCGAATTAAAGCTTCGCAGCATCGCCCTGCAACGGCAGATTCCCCGCAGTGTACGGCGGTCGCACATGTCGTACCGGGCTCACTTGATGCGGCCAATCGTCTTGGCCAAGTTCAACATCGATGAGTACGCTGAGGAATTGGAGAAAACCGGCAGCCGGCAACTCCTCAGCGACTCAATGGACAACTTCTGGGGCACGGGCATGCCTCCAGTCCAATGTAGCAACTATCGAACGGTGTGCCACAATGTCACCCGCCGATTGCTCGTAGAAATCCGAGCATTCAATCGTGATGGTTTCGTTCGCTGGTCCCGCGTGATCATCGTCGGAGATGAGCAAGCTCTACCACTCCTCCAGACGCTGACCATGGTGGAGCTGCTGCAGTGGGCCAACGCGCTGCTGACGCCTCAAACGGAATGCGTTTTCGTCTTGGGCGGTTACGACGACGCATGGTTGGAACCAATGAAGGCGTTCTCAGCAGGCGCCTATTTCAAGCGCGTCAAACGCCATTTGGGGGTATTGGACCGGCGCACCAGGGAAGACGCCGCTATTTACGTTGCGTTGCCCCGTCCACACTGGTACGCTGACAACTACACCGGCCACGTTTGGGGACGTCAATTTTCCACGCGTAAGACGAACCTCACCAGCACCCACCAATCTCTCCGCAGTGTGATCTCGCCACGATGGCCGGCGCCGTTGACGGAACCCGAAGCCTGGGAGACGGTCGGGCCGTTCAACCAGGGGAGGATCGTCGACGGTGGAACCAACCCGTCGTGACTCCAGCGATCCATCACGAATTAGTCGCTTGGGTGGAACAAAACCTCCAAAGCGCGGACGTCATTCGACGACTAATAGAAAGACCACTGCCGAGAAAAGAATACCAGTGCTATTCTGACAGTGAGTTGTAGGATGTGGTAGAGGTATCAGAAATTAGTGAAGCAGTTTAGAAAAGGTAGTGAAGGGGAAGAAACTAAATTTTAATTCATCCGGAGATGATAGAAATACAAACCACCACACCGGCTAAATCCACTGGAAGTATGCGTGTGAACCTACCAACACATGCTCACAGTAGAGCGGGTGCAAGCAATGCGAGCGGTGCGTTAACCAAGTATTTGAACACTATACTTATCTAAGTTCCTTTACAGGTGAGTACAAGCAACATCGACGTAACAGCCAAAAATCAATCCGGCGGACGATTGCCAGCGGTCGAACCGTACGCTCCGCCGGAGACGGCCCTGTTTCAACTACAGCCGATTCCTGAACTACTACCGAGTAGACCTGAACAAGCCGTATGCCGCGTTCCTGTCACACGGAACCAACTGGCCGGAACTGTCGTACATGCACGAGACGCCAACCCCGTTCAGAAACAACGGCGTTCTCGCCAATACCGTGGAGCTTCATTACCACGTTCAGGTGCTGTCCCTCCTCGAGCACCACAGTGCTGCTCGTGAACGTTTGGAATCGACTGACACGCCGCTGCAAATCAAATCCTGAGCGCGAGTGCAGAAGGACGAGCTAATAGACTACGTCACCAGCACACGTCTCAAGCCTTTGCTGGAGCACATAATGCGACCGATACTACTGCTCGTCAAATTTGCCATCCCGGAGTACGCCCACGTCCTCCAACTCACCGAGGATCGGCAATTGCTCGAAGCCTCCACGGACGCATTCTGGGGTGTCGGACGCTCCAGTCAGCAACTGCAAAACCACGAGGCACCCGGACGCTGCCATAACATCATGGACGCTTGCTAGAAGAGGTGCGCGAATTCCGTGCCACCGGCAACGTGCGATGGCCCCGAATAGCCATCTTGGGAGATGCGTTGGCACTGCCGTTACGGGAAATGGCAGAGGACAATAAGTGGCTGATCAATGGATGGCCGGACTAAAACTTGACCCGGCTTATCCAGGCTGCCAACGCCATTGTGACGCCACAGCTCAACTGCATCATCCTGCAAGGTGGTTACAACTACATCTATAGGAAAGCGCCTCTGGAGCAGCTCCATGCGACTAACCCGAATGCGGCATTTCAAAAGGTTAAACGCCACTTAGGCGTACTGTCAAAACGGGTGGCGCCGACAACGACGATCATTATGTCGCCTCCTATTCCGCGCTGGGTCTCGCCACAAAACAGGATGCAGCGTCCTGGACGGCCGCACTTAAGAAGATTTTGATCAACCATCGCCAGCGGTACATCACGCTCCACAACGTGTACATTCCGACATGGCCCGTCGCGTTCAACACACTCGATGCGTGGGAGCGAGACGAGCCGCACATGGAATGGCGCGACCGACCGCAGTTTCGCGAGCCGATGGTGTCTAATTACTGCCGTCGTAATTTGCGTGAGTGGGTGACCCACCTCGTGCGCGATGCTGAGTTAGGGCGCCTTACTCCATAGATAGTCCCGAGTGCATCGTGGCGTTAGCAGCTAACGTAAGCAAGGAGGAATAAGGATATGAAAGGAAGTGAGATCAGTTGGCACGATCTATTAGGAGGCGCATTGGAAGGAGCAGTCCTGAGCGAGAAATGCGAGTACAGATCTAAGTAACAGCAGCAAGATGCAGCTAAGGTAATGGTTTAAAGTACCATTTACGAGCATTACATGTAGTTGAACAAGATAGGAATAACAGAGACAATTTTAATAGGCCGAAATATACCAACCAAAATAGACCAATTTAAATGGGATACCAGAAATTGAAAACATCAAAGGTCAATCCTTTCTAACGAAATCGAAATAAACCAAATGGGCAAATCGATCCTCAGCTTATTACAGCAAAACTACCAAGGGGAACCCCTGGGTCAGGGCACAACCGGCAGCCTGGTCCTTTCCTGGGGACAGTCTAACCAATCAGGACGTACGTGCGAAATGGTACATATATATGTATTATATTGTTCTTAATATTTTAATATGTTAAAGTAATGTGTAATTGGACAGGTCCAAGGGAACAATGGTTTTTCAGAGCCAAACAAACAGAATTTAAACGAACTCGAAATATTATAAACCATAAGGGAAAACTTCCAAGATTACCGAATAATAAGGGAGAAGGGGCACGTTTTTGGTGATAATCAAACAAGTTGAACGTCCTTCTACCCGTTTTTCATGAATCTAAATTTTAATTTTTCGGGATCTTTCGTAACTTAGTAAACGTTTAAGAAATTCTCAAACTTTAATCTAATTGATCACAAAGGGCTGAACATCATACCAGACAAAAAGGGGCAAATTTTTACAGAAACTTCACATTTTCCTATACTCCTTCTGAAAAATTGATTCCTACCATAAGTAAGGAGTATAATAAATCTAAAAATATTTAAGACATGTAACAGCCCGAAGTTTTTGGGATTTTAACAAGACATCTAGGAGAGAGAAAATATTTAAATCAAGGTCAAACAAGGGGCAACCGTAATGCGATGAGCGATCGGATACGGTGGTTCTTGGCATTTCATTGTGTACCATTCATTATGGATATAAAATAAAACTGTACAATTATTAGTGTTTGTTGTAAGGTCACGCTCCACCCGCCCGACGTGCACTGGGTGATTTTGTCACCACAACAGAACAATCATGATATTAAATATGGTATTCGGTCGGTCCCGAATGAATTTAACGATATAAAATGTATTATATATTATGGAGGAATGGCTGAGCACTCGGATTGACCTGGTATAATGGGCGAAATTCCTACGATTATCTTTTCTTTCTATTGATTCGGTGCCCTAAGGTTGATCCCGGTGACATGATATTGTTGATAATAATGTGTGTAAAATAGGGTATATATTATGCTACATGTCAGGATGGGTCGAGGTAGAGTGCGAAATTTTGTTACGATTCCGGCTTTGGAGACCTATCTTGGCATGCAGCTGTGTAACTAATTTATGGAGGAAGAAGCGGAACTGGGTCAAGGGATAAATAAAGATTTAATAGAAATCTACTGCAGAGCCCATTATGAATAGGTGTTTTAAAAGCAAAATTTTCAGATTTTTCCAGTAATTATTGCCAGGTAGGGTTCCCACATTATCAAAAGGGTTTCTTAGGGCTGCAAAATTTCAAGAGTACTTATACCGTAAGTACTTACACCCGTAAGTACTTATGGACCCCAAACAAAACGTTTAAACACCCAATTCTCAAAGGCTTATATCCCAACCAAAATAACCAAAACTCCCCAATTTTTGGAGCTCTACACCTCCATGGGGTCTTACCCTAACTATTTCATCGAAAACCGGGGCTACCTAACTTCACCGGTCCGTGCAGGAGCCAGCTAACCCTCTTGAACCACCAAAATTTTATATTTTTGTCACGCAAAACGGTCTCTAACAGGCCACCTATTCAGCTTACATCGAAAATTCTATTTTGAGCCTACTGCTCTCGGTTCACCTGCAATACAAAATAAACTTCAAAATAACATAATAAGTTAGAGCCCTCGAAGCGCCGATATATTTGGCTATTGATAAGACCTGGCGCCGATAAGCGCGAGGTTTAGTTGTTATTTGCTTTTAGCCACAATAAGCTCTGCTCGTGGGAATCGATCATTTTCGGCCGGCCGGGTTTTATGATGTAGCAGCCGCTTTGTGCTATTTCTAAATTTGCTGTTGTATTTGCCGACGCGCTGCTTTGTTTTATGTTTGAGTTTTCATTGCTATGTATATATAAGCTTGTTCGAATTTTTGAAAATTTGAAATGTTTGGTAGCAGTCCAGGCACTAAGAAACAACAGACAAGAAGGGGGGTAGCTGAGGGTAATATAAGGAGAAGGCCCAATGCAGCGGCGGGACCAGTCTAGAGGAACGCCGCTGAAGTTGTCGGTTTATTTTTCGTTTGGCGGTTGTCGCCGTTTAAGTTTAGAAAGTTTCACAGTTTTCTGCGGTTTTTGCTTTTGAAATTCTTTTTCCCAGGAGCGGCTCTCGCTGTGCAGATGCAGTGCAGAGTTCCTCCTGGTGACCTCTTTTGCGTTCTTGCAAATTTCGTTGGCAAGGGCTGTCCTTGCGGATGCTGGTGCGTCCGCAGGATGCCCCGCGCACCCGTAAGGGCAGTTCCGACGAGGTTAGGAAAATCGCGCGCAAATTTTTATTCTCGACTGTTCCCCGCTCGCCGGGTCACAATTTTAGTTCTAGACCCGGGGGCGAAAAGTTTTACTTCTTTTAGTGATGTGAACGGGAGGAGGGAACAAGGGGTACACACGGGAAGGGGGAAGGACAATGGGACACGGGAGGGGTAAGATGTTGAAGGCAGCGTATTGACCTGGAGGCAACCGCCGGAGTAGAAGATAATCAAGCATAAAATAGAAACCGTGCTAGGCTCCAATTTGAAAATTCAGAGCATTCTGTCCCTGAGCATTTCATCCATTGTACAGTTGGCAAGTCGTTCCAAAATTGGTCCTCCATGCCGAGTAGACACGGTAGAGGACCTTTAATAATTTGCATCCAATAGCTTAGGGCCCTGCCGCAAATTGGCACCACACGACACGACCGAATTTTCGAACTACCTATAAAAACTATAGAGCCTCTTTTGACTCGTACTATACTCGTGCTTGCTTTCGAATTCGTAATGTATGTAGAGTTCACACTGAAGAATCTTATAATGTGGACGGCTCCAGGTCACATGACCTAAATACCCACTTGTTGGGGAATAAAAGAACCATCCTGCCCAGGATAGTCATTTGCACGCAGAGAGTTGCTCAAAAGATGTGAAGAACGGGACCCCTGACGCTAGCTCCGAAACCTGAGCTCCTACCCTGAGCTTTGTTTTCGTTCAGCGAAAATGCAACTAAATAACCTCAAAAGCAGACAGGTCTCATGCAGACGGTAGAGCACTCCGTCATGAATTTTCAACAATAAAATAACTATTGTGGGGTCGATGCGGCTGCTCCATAGAGAGTGACGCGTCACGACCTCTCGTGCGTTGTGCTCCCCACTTTTCACGGTTTTCGTAATTTTACTGTTCTAACCAAACAGGTATGTCAGAAGTGTCTTAAGCGCAAATTCTTACAATTTCTTTTGGTTTTTGGTCTCGAATCGATCATTTTGGCTGAGGGGCGCGGCAGCACGCGCGCTGTATATATGCTTGCAAATGACTGCGGACCCGCATTCTGAATCGGAGGCACTCGAAAGAGTAAATCGCCAAATCACAAAGAGAGAGGGAGTCAGGTGCGATGTATAGCTGAATTGAAATTAAGTAAAATTGTCTATGAACACACCCATTAGTCGAGCAACGATCCTGAGAAGGATACATAGCAAATGTCCCACTAAATTCGAAACTAAATCAATAGGCGTGGACCCGCAACCCATGTAGATACGGTGGCTTCCCGTTTTTACGTTCTAATTCATGACAAATCACAAATTCGAAATCTTTAAAAGGCAAACAATGTCCGGGCGACCCGGCAGCGCCTCCCCATTTGACAAGGCCCACGTTTTCACTCTGCCCGAGAAGCGAGCAAACTTTTCGAAAACTTTTCGATTATAAGCCAGTCTTGTAACAGATCGGCTGACGTACCGGCTCAGTAAAACGACCTCCACTGGATAACAGCGTAGAGTAAAGAGAGATTTACGACAGGAGCGTTTTGAGCAACGGTAATCTAGGGCGTGTTTACCAACGCATCCCACAAGTGATTAGTAAGGGAGTGATCACAGGAATACTGTCAAGAGGGCAACGCATGTCCCAAGGGGATATAAATTGTGGGGCGAGCCAAACTGATTTTTCCATGATCCCCAACCGGGAGTCGCGTCGAATAGGATTCACATCACCACGTACATATATATATATATGGTGCACTGCGTGGTACCCGCACTTGAAACATTGGTTAAATATCTAGCTTGCATTTATGTCATATGTGTGCCTTGCTTTACAAGAACAAATTGTTAGAGTGTTCAATGAATCCTTCAGGCGATATGTTTTTATTAAACTGCTATTGAATAGTTAGGAGTCCAACGTGTCGCGTAAACGTGATTTCGGAATCACAAACGAAAATAATCCTATAGGTGTCTCTCAACCCGATCGGGCATTACCCGTTAGGGAATCGGTGACGGTAGTTGATCAAAAATAGGAAACCGCACCTTTAGTTAGGATTTAAACGAAAAGAGGGAAAGGCAGGTCGGCCTTATTACCTGTGACCAGGCTTAGGGGTTGACCCTCCCTCAGGGGGACGTTCATACCACTAGATACGTGGGCCATTATAGGGGCCAGGCCGAACACCCTGGTAAACCCGCCGGCAGCCTGCTAAGCTAAGCGATTCCCTTAGGCCAGCTAGCAGTTCACCGGGGAGTCGTGGAAGCCGGGGTTGTCCGAGCACCAAACCAAGGAAATTGGTGGTGCAGCTGGGATCCCTTAGGGCCAGAACTGCTCCTAGTACATATATACTACTAAATTTGCCGTGTATTGTACGATGGCAGTCATGTTGTTGTTCACTATCTGTGCGGTGACCATACTTTATAGATTGCAATGGCAACATTTTTGCGGGTGTGTGATTTTGTTGATACTGATTTTAAGCAAGGAACATTCCGCGAAAAATCCAGCTATAATGTTTGTTTAAGATATTATATACGAACATTGTAGTTAAATTGAATTTTGGAATTTAAGATTGCGCTCAGTAACGAAATGTGTACAATGAATAAACAAGCAGTGTCGCCTGAAAGTACCAATGAACAGACTAGAAAATTGTAACAGCCCAATTTTTATGAAAATTATAAAACGCTTAAAGTGCACTAAAATTGTAAGGAAAGAAGGGAATGGACGACCGGATACCGGTGGAGTGTGACCTCCGTTTGATATAATTGTATCATATTATTGTTAATGCGAAATAAAATATTGTATTTTTGCATGTTATACTTGTCAGGTCACACTCCACCGCACGAAGGTGCCCGGGATGATTTTGGCACTGAACACAAGAGAAGAGTAACGGTAAGGGATGTCCGGTCGGTCCTCGTGAAACTAAATTGATAAAGTATTTTGTTTATAATGTCTCACATATTATATGATAAATGTTGTGAGGGACGGGTGTGCGCTTGGAGGGGAGAGGCCAGGGACCAATTGACATTACTGAAACTTTGGGTGGTACGAAAATGGTCGACCTGAGCCGATTCCAGGCCACGCCGGAGTATTATTAATAAGCACGTGTTGTCCGCTATGTCTATAAAAAAGGGGTATTATTTATACATATGCAATCTTGGAATGCAAATTTTTTAGACGCAGGGCGATCACGTCCCGACAACCAAAAATTACGGTTTAAGGGAAACGAGATTTCGGGTATAAAATTTTCTAAGACACCAGTTTAAGGTGTAAAGATAAAAGTTAAATTTTTGGATTTCTACTAAATTTAGGGGAACCAGGTTGACTAAACCATCTTAAGGACTCTTCAGGGGTGTCGAATTGTCCCGGCGGGTCAAAAAATTAGGTTACCTTAAGTACTTACGGATCCCCGAACAGGCGTTTAAACCTCCAATTTTCTAAGTAAAAAAGGACACCTAAAATAACCAAAAGTTCCCGACCCGATTTTTGGAGCCCGGTACACTTATCGGGTCCCACCCTAGCTGTTTAGCAGAAGACCGGGCCGCTCGCCCCCATGGGTTAACTCAGGATCCCCTAAACCCAAACGGGACACAAAAAATTTGGGTTTCTTACGCCTAAATCGGCCTCTAACGGGCCTCTCGCGGGAGATATGATTATAGTTCAAATTTCTCCAGCAGCCGGTCTGCCAGGGCATGATTCTGGTCCTGCCCCTGACCGCCTACTGTTTTAAGATCCCGAGATATCGCAAAAATGTGCCGATATCCCTTTGTGAAAACAGCGCCCTGAGCACGTTATATTTTGATTTAAAGTCATTTAGCTACTTTTAAGGTACATCGTTCGTACACTTCCATCCTTCGCTTTCCGGTATGAACCGTTTAAATTTAAAAACTAAGCTGAAATCGACGTTTTGGTCGAAATTCTCAAAATTATCACGTTTGTGACTTCTTGCTATTTCCAGAGGAGTATATCAATACGACACTCATACATCGGGACATTTACCACGTAGTCCTATAGCTAAAGAACGCCATTTTAAAGTTCGCGAAAACCCTTGATTGATCCGAAGGATGCGACAAAGATTATATTTTCAATCTTGAAATTCGTGAAATCAATCGGTCAGGAGCCTTGTGACAGCTTTATTCTCTCAACAGGGACAACCAGGCGCGATTTTTGCATGTCAACATTTGGGCAATCCACAAAGACTTGTAACAAGTCCACGCGCGTTACGATCTGTCGAGCTGTTAAACTGACATAAATATTGACCCTGTTTTGTGTTCGTTTTATGTCATATGTACTAGGACCAGCGCAGCTGCACCATGATTTGGTCACGGTGGTGCCCAGGCGATTTCAGCTTCCGATTCCCCGGTATGACCGAATGGCTGATACAGGGAACCGGCTGGATTAGCAGGCCGCTGGTGAGTTAACCAGGGTGTTCGACCTTGCCCCTAAGTTGGTCCACGCGGTAATGGTATGACGGCGGGTCAACCCTTTAGGCTTGCTTACAGGTAATAAGGCTGACCCCCTTTTCCCTCAATTCCGCGGCCCCCCAAAGTGTCGATTCCCACTTACTCCGGGGGTTTTCCTCTTATTGTTCCCCGACGTATTTCGCTCAATTATTGGGAATGAGTAATGGTCATTGCCAAAAAGTGCGGTAGCCTGTCGTTGCCTGACAGACGTTCCCAGGGCCCGCTACCTTATCAGAGTTTTGAAAGAGGTCATGTCTGCCCTGACATGATCGTTTGTTGTTTCCCGTTCATATATCTGATGGTAATTATTGCATTTGTTGACTAAGCCAGGTTGCCTATAAGCCCTTAATTTCGCTTAGCCGACCTAAATTTTGATCTGATCCAGTCCTACTCGTTATCGCTTGAATAAACAAACACACGGTACAAATTTTATTAAGACCCGACAGTTGCGGCATATAACCACGTTTTTGTATCAATCATTTGCTTAAAATGATTAGTATCAAGTCACCGTTATGGTATAAAACTTATATAAACGGAAAGGTGTCTGCAAAAGCGGTATCTGAACCTCATTTGTGCATACCTGCGCGAGGCTGCCATAAGTGGGGTACTTGGCGGGAAGCCATATTCGCCAGTGGGATAGAAAGAAAGGCCCATAAAGAAGCAGCGGACAGAAAGAACAAGCGAGGTTCCTTCAGTGGAACCATCACCGCGTATTAGAAGTTTGCCAGACGACGTCCTAATATCATACTTGGAACATGTGTGTGCGGAATGCCCGGGGAAAAGGCACTCAAATACATAAGCCGTTGGGCATTGAGATAGGACACGTAGATGGCTTGCAGGACTTTTGGGGCACTGAGGTTCAGCCTACACCATGCAGGTACGCGATCACGGACACAAGACTTCCCTTCCCTCTCGAGGTTTTGTTAATGGAAATTCGCGAACTCTCATCAGGAGAGCAGGTTGTTTTCCTGAGGAAGATTGGGTTGTAAAAGCGGCGTGACATTTTAAGTTGGTTATTTATCCGACACTATCACTAGCCTAAGTACATTAAGATTCGACTAAAACTTGCATGCAAATTTTAGCGCTAGTATTTCGCACTGCACTACTCACTCTGTTCTGTCCGGGGCCACCCGCCGGTCAAGACAGACCTGGCTTTCTTTCCGTAATGCTTGGTCAGGGAAAGCAGGGTCGAACCGCGATGGCGTGCATGCGCTGGAGCATTACAGAGTAGGCAGTCGAGATCCATACACGAGACTACACCTTAAAGCTATGAACTTTACCAATTTATAGACAGGTAGATAGCATTATTACATGTTAGCTTTTGTACACAAGGCTACATCCAGTTATGCAGGTTTCACAGAATAATGAGTGCAAAAAGTGGAAAATTTTGTTTTTACAATCGTTTGCAAGAAACTAAAATCCCTAACGGATGGTTATATTATAGTTTAGTTTTTTCTAACGGCTGCTAGAGATTTTTGTCTCTAAAGACTGTTTGTTTGAGATTTAAATCTCTAACAGATAGCTGTAAGATACTTTAGTTTTATATTGATAGCCAATAAATAGAGAAATCTCCAACAGCTAACTGTTAAGGACTAAAATCTCTTGCAGCTAACCATAATAGATTATTGTCTCTAAATGGCTAGCTGCTAGAAACTTTTGTCTCTTACGGCCTGTTATAAAATACAAAAGCCTCTGAAAGCTATCGGTTAGAATTTCAAATATCTAACGATTGGCTGGCTGTAAAAGATTTTTGTATGTTACAGCTGGCTATAAAAGACGTCTCTACCAGCTGTCATTAGAAATAAAGATATATTACAGCTAGATCGCCGAAAGCTGGCGAAAATTTCAGCAATGGATAAAAATTGCAAACTTATGATGAAGAATCGGGGCAAATATGCACTTATAAAAAATTGAGGACCATTTGGAAAATTATTGACTACCCCCTGTAGTTAACCATACCGTCTACCAATTGTAAGCCGACGGCTCCTGGGCAGGTATGTGTTATTACTTATGTGTACAGTGAACTTTATCAATTTCGTATGCTTTTTGTCGTAAACTCTAACATACATGCAATTATTCAGCATACCTTACGGATACCGAGCGAAAAATGTCTGACGACAAACTAGAGTCAAACCTGATAGCTTATTTTTGCAATCTGAGGTCGACTTGACATAATCAAAGCATTAGGCAGAATCAGGAATTTTTAGATAGGAACTTGATTGCACGATAGCACATTTAAATCGTCGCAAATTGTATGATTGCTTCGTCAAATTTTCGCAGTTGTTATAATCAGATATAATACTATAAAGCTACAGATAACGATACATTGCAATTATATATATTTATGGTATGACCATACGGAGGGTAGCTGGGTAACCGGGGAAGGAAGCCTTCGGCCACCAAGGTGGGTAACCCTGTCGGTGTATGGTGTTTCAGGGCTGTCTATGTGTTCGCCGTTTGCGGCGCCCTGATTGAGGCATGACTATTTGCCATTGGGAAGGGTCATACCCTCAAGGGGTAACACCTCCCATGCGCATGTATGGGTATGGTTGCCTCACCAATCTTGTAGTTTAGTCGATTGGGCCACGGTAGGTGCTCCACAAATTCCGGGAATTTCAAAAAATCAAAATTCCCAGCTTCTGGGAATTCGATAACATTTAGGCAATGTCAGAATCTAATGAAACGAAATTAGGAAATTTTAGAGCCTGGGAATATTGGAAATGATCGAATTTCAGTAACCTGGGAATTTCGGAATCTGGGAATTTTGAAAATGGAATTTAAGAAATTCGAGAACTTTGGAATCTGAGGATTTTGAGAAGCACCTTGGAATTATGCAGCGTTTACATTTTAAAAGACGCCTCCATGTGAAAGTTTTGTCCGCCCAGAGTGTCTCTTCCGCCACCAATTATATGATTTCTTGGACATCATGGTGTTTCTGATGGTGTTTTCAGATTGGATACATAGGTAGTGCAGTGTCGATAATAGTATGGTGTAGACCACACAATAAAATTTATATGCTGTTAGCTACACGTTTGCAGTTATTTACACCCAATATATAATTTGTTTGTGTATGGTGTCCTTGACACCGTCAGTAAAAAACAATAGGTAGATTAAAAGACACCATATGTACATTGATGATTTTTAATACACCATCTATTACATTATATAGTGTTAGGTATATACCGTATATCACTGGATGGTATGGTCTAGACCTTTGGGGAACAAAACTTTAACACGGAGGTCCTTTATATCGTAGGCGCCGCGTTAATGTATTTTAGTGTTTACGTAGTGCCGAAAATTTAGAACCTCGGAATTTTTGAACTTGGAAACTCACATATTTGTGTTGTTTAAGAACCTAAGGGTTTCGAAGTTATGAAAATGCAAAGAATTTGGGAATCAGGAAATTTTGAAAATGTCCAAATTTCAGGAACCTGGGATTTGGTTAATTGCGAAGCTAATCATTTTGAAAATGTCGAAATTTATGGAATCTGGAAATATTGGCATTTTGAAACATGTCAATTTCGTAATAAGCGAAATAATTGAACCTGGGAATTGTAGAACTTGTAACCTGGAAATAGTGAGCCGAAAATTTTTGGGATTTCGGTAAACTGAACATTGTGTGCATTGGTGAAAATGGAAACATGTACAATCAGGAACTTGCAAATGTGGTATTTGTGCAAATTGGGAAGTGGGTTCTGAAGTCAGTAATTAAGCTAAAACAGAAACTCTTGGAAAAGCCGGCCTGTCGGGTAGGCCGGTATTCCGGGTGGCCAGGATGCCCGGTGTTCAGGCCGGCAGGACAGACTGGTATTGCCGAGCCTCCAGAGCGGCAGGTTTTTCTGCCAAATAACTGCGGTCGCTATTGGCCTTGCTCTAAAATGTAAGTCATATTTGGCAGCTGGTTGGCATAGATCTGGTACTTAGTAATTGCTAAACTGTAATATAAATTACAGCGTAAAAAGAGTATTGCAGGTTTGCATGTAAACTATGTAGCAAATATTACAACTAGATACATGAGAAAGTATCACAGAAAATTTTTTCAAAATTAATTTTGGAGAGGACCGTAGCTTTATTTTACACCACCCTGAAAAGTCACCGGCCGGCCGCCCAGCCGGTCAATGAAGCTTCCGGCCGCTGCCGACCACAGTTAACGCCATCTAGTATAAAATACATATGTATATTTTTTAAATTATATGTGTCAATGTTTAATGATAAACATTTAAGCCGGTTGTTGCCCTAAATACAGTACAGTTTTGGGTTAGGAGTAGGATTCGATGGTTTAGCCGTAGTTCAAATCGTGTTTGCGTACAAAAAGGTGTTCATCACTGTCTTGATCGTGAACTGACTTGATTAAATAAACAACTTCGGTGTACGCATCTAAATAGACAGCATTATTGGATAAGCCACACGTTATTAGCGTAAATCTCTAACCCGCTATCGGCTCGCAAACCCACATCAGTTTATTGTAATGTACAAATAACAAACGATTAACATGTTTTGAGAATCAATCACGTTCAAAAATTTACGAGATGCTGTGCTGAGACAGATGGCTATTCAACCTCACATAACTTTTATATCTCTCTGATACTCGTCAATTTCAAGGTGAAGTAAGAACAATCAATGATGCAATATGCGACAAATGACAAGCAATTTCAAAATTATCAGTGTACGTCTGCCCCCATATTAACACATGTGTATGGTAAAGGTGAGAACGAGCCAAATTTTTCAGGCTTTGCTCGACACAAATTTAATCGGGCTAGGGTCAATTGTGGGTCGGCTCAAAAATTTCAAATTTCAGCTTGGCACGTTACCAGTTGGCCTCGGCTCGGCTTGGCTTGGAAACCTCATGAATGAAAATTAGATTTATCTCTTCGCTGAGTCAAAAATTGTCTTGTTTAAACTATGTCTTGTCTAGGGATTAATAGACATTTAGACTATCGTCTCGGGTAGGTTTATGGTAATTTTTTCCCTATAAAACATACTTATTAATTCAAGAAATATTAATATGGTATACTGTCATGCTGTGGTTCATGATTAAGCGAGCTTATGTGACATTTGGAGAAATTAATTACAATGCGGTTGTATATATACCTAGTCAATTACTGCTAACATTAAGCTTACAAATAAATCACGATAATTCAAAACGTAGAAAGTATCAGACTTTCCTAAAACGTCCTTTATCGTTAGAAATAAAATATTAGCCTTACTTATTTATTGAAAAGTATCACAAACCGCAGTTGGTACAAGTTATCACGTCATACTTATCGATACTGCTTTTAAGCAACGTCTATTGGTACACTATTACCGAATCTCGTGAGAACAGCAGTAACGCCGGATTGCCTCGTAGCCCATTTTTGGTCTATCCTTTATTGCGATTCAAAACACATCTGTTTATATTTCACGCATAAGCTAATTTGTATTAGGACCAGTTCTGGCCCTAAGGGATCCCAGCTGCACCACTTTCGCTTTTCACTGTGGTGACCGGACAACCCCGGCTTAGACGGTTCCCTGGTGGATGCTGATGTGACCGATGAGAACCGCTTAGCGTAGCAGGCTGCCGGCGGGTTTACCAGGGTGTTCGGCCTGGCCCCTATATTGGCCCACGTGTTTAATGATATGGAGGTCCCCCTGAGGGAGGGTCATCCCCTAAGCCTACTCACATGTAATAACGCTGACCCGTCGTTCCCTCACTTTCCGTTATTGGGTCCGATACCACATACCAAAGCCTGCTGAGGCCCTTAGCGGTAAGCCCCGTTTTTCGAACGACTTGATGAGCCGAAGGACTATTCTATAACCCCTGGACTCCTAAGACGCCGTGATGCGATTGTTTTGCCTCAGTCCGACGTAAGGCCTAGCTAACTGGGCCCAGCCAGTCCACCGTAGTTAAGGGTTATTCGGGGGGCGGGATGAGCGTTTGCTCTAAGGAACTTAGTGGTCTATGCACCGAAGCGAGCTGCTGTCGGGGGCGGGCGGGACTGCGAGTACGAGCGGAGCTAGCTGAAGGCGTTGGGAGTGGCCGAATTGATCATAGTAGTGCCACTGTATTTGATATGGGTGTGGTCGTGATTTGACTATAGCAGAGCTGGAACAGACCCTTGGGTGGAGAGCAAGGATGGAGCGGCAGGAAACAGCATTCCTGTTTGGCGGGAGCGGGCATCATTGGAGGGCGGGTGCGGGAAAGGACGGGGAGCCTAGGTCAAACAGCATTGAGTATAGCCTAGCGAGGGTTGTACAATTTTTTTTGTGACGGGATGTGCCTAACTTGAATCAGTCTAATTCGCCTACCAAATTGCACACGTCAAACGTTTTATTTGTTGGGTTTCTCTTTTCTTTGATGAAACATAAAAATAAGAACATGACAACGAAGACATCACCCAACCGGGTACACACAATAAGGTAGTTATTTACATCATGAATGTGTCAGGACCCGAGCCCACGCGCGGGGTCCTTGACCCCAAAATGTACATGTACGAGAAACTTAAAAGCGACAAACATTTGATTCCCTCCATTCTTTGCACCCTTTTTCCGGATAACGAAACGATGTCTGGTGAGCTCCAGATGAGCTCTTTCAGATAACGGTACCCTTGACCCGAAATTTTGCTAATTAATGACCCCTACTCTTGGAAGATGAAATGAGAGAGCAGAATCCTCACCCAAACTGCTGCCGAACCCCCCGCTCCAAGCTGTTTTTTTCTAACGTTATAACGTACCGCCCCTCAGGGTTACTTGGGGGGAGTTCCAGCCACTTAGTAAAGTTGAACTCATAGATTAGCGCGATAATTTTCCGTCCGATTTCCTTATTGCCGGTGTCTTAAAAGAGATCATGAAACGTTACTCCGAAAGCTGATCGAGTTTATTCGATTTGTAGCCGTTGTCGAGATATGGGCCGTCAAAACCGTGTCCTGTGTTCCAAATATCTAGAAAGTCCTAATTCGGTAGATATATTGTTTTCCGGTATTTTCCTCTTTCTCTTAAACATTAGAGCGTGTATAAAGGAGGTTATTGCTGTCACCTTACAAATAACACTTTTTGATGTTTTAGTTTACTCTCGAGCTTATTTTAGGTAAATTTTGCCGTTCATCTCGCGATAAAGTGGCCGAAAAGCCTCCTATTCTCGGACGGTCATACTTTTAAAGTCTACACATAAGTACTATATTATTAATGATCCAGTCCTGGTCGAGGTCGGTGATATCCTAAGATTCTCTAGATAGCCGATAATGGTGCACATTATTATAGCTCTCAATCGACTCTTTGAAGCAATTGAAGAAAAACACATATATAACAAGAGACAAAAGCAAAACATAGCGACGTATAAACCATGACAAAAATAAAAGCGATTAGATAAGTGCGCTGATATACAAATATATGTATGTGGTGTAAAATCATATAGCGCCAAGAAGTAGAGTTCATGATCACTGAGACAATTATCGTGTTCGTTCCTCGATTTGCAGGTACTTTTCTTATTCCATTCTCTATAATGGGCTTCCCATGCGAGTAACTGCAAATGTAACAAGCAGGAACGGCCCTGTTACATTTATGTGTTTTAACTGAACGTTTACGTTTGATGAATTTAACTTGTTCAATGTTGTTATGAAGGGTTTACAATTTGTTAACGCAAAATGAATCAAAATAGTCATAAAATATCTATAGTACGAAAAGTACTCTACACGTTGCAGCCGTTGGTTGCCACAAACATGCAAAATGGATAAACGTGCGCGTTGTGCCAATCTCCATTTGTACATCTTAATGGAGCCCGAGTTCGCGTTCACAAAACGCCTATACGAATGGCAGAAATGAAAAGGCGAATCTATGCACGATTCAGATCGTTATTTCAATAAGGACAACCATTATATACGCACCTACAGTGGTCTCTCTCATTTCTGGAGCTATGATATATTACCACGGGAAAGCAGTAGCTTGGGAGAGTGACAGCCCCGTGAAACAGTCCAGGTGTCGAATGCGTGTTGACTGGTTGACTCAGTCGCGCACGTTCCTCTCACTGATCTATTTATCTGCCGATGCTGGTTCTTTATTAACCGGCAAACCAATTGTATAAAACAGACGTGCATACAAAGATCACTGCAGATCAAAAACGTGAGAATACATAGCTTGTAGGTGATCCCGTTAACCATCAAAATTTTGCTATGCCCGGTGCGGATGCCACATTTATTACTACGAAACAAATGTGAAATTCGACTCGGTTCATAGCTGGCATAGACTTGCCGATTTCGAATCAAATA
>JASANE010012100.1:0-32980 GCA_030248225.1 Trileptium ribeirensis | reverse complement strand
CACGGCTAATATTGGTATTACTCTCACAGCGTAGCATGGAGTTGCATATAGCCAAGTAAGCGGCTTAGGCTTCATTTCGATCAGCGGACTGTGCACCGATTTCGAATTTAATAATGTTTCAAGTGTTTCTATTGAAGTGTAAACTTTTTTAGCGTTTTAATAAAACTTGAGCTACGATCTCTGCCCATGGCATCTACGCATAATCTAGCAATTTCAGCAATTAACCAGCTAATTCAAGTGCAATTTCCAGAAGGTCTCATTTCAGGCGTTAGGCGTAAATATGGTTCACACGTTGTACGTTTATTCAGAGCGGCAAAAAAAGCTTGCATCAATGCCACAAAGTGTAGAGCGCATGTGGATTTCATACAAAATTGCTTAAGCAATAACATCACGCCTTCTTTTGTCCAAATCAAAAACAAGGCAATCATACGGAATATAAGAAATTGGCCTAATTTCGTGCAAAAAATCTTGCGCAATGAAACCAAGAGACACGAAAGATCATGCACTCTGCACTCAAAGCATTTTGATGTAGTTAGCAATTCGCTCAAAGTTGCAATTCAATACACCGATTGGTTTATTTTATCGTCTTACATCCGCTGGATATCGGTTAAAATCAACGCTGAATGCCGCCAGAAACATCAGAATAAACTATCACGGCTTAGTAATAGGTTAGCCCTTGATGTTAGCAAAAGCAGTAACATTAAATGTGTCTTTAATTTTGCTGACATTCAACTTAGTGAATTACAGAACCTTACTCTCGCCAAAGGCCTGGATTTTGTGCCTACCACCGGCAAAGTTAGCAAATTGCATATCTATGCACAAGTCGAAACTTTCCTCCAGCAATTTTGCAGGAAAAACGAAATCACGGATATTAATTTCGACCTAAAATGCAATCTTCGCAATGTCATTGAATCGGCTATTAGTTTTGCTAACAACTCAACACCAGTTGCTAATTTCTCACCTGAACAGCTTTCATGTATTAAGAACCTAGCAGCCAATAAAAATATAGTGATATCCTCACCAGACAAAGGCAGAGGTGTAGTTATACTGAACAAGGCCGACTATCTAAACAAAATGCTCGCCATTTTAAATGATCCGGCTCACTTCAAAATTTCGAATAATCAGGATATCTATTCGATTATTAACAGGGACGAAGCCCTTGTATCGAAAACCATCAACCGTTTCAAACAACTTAACTATATTAATAGCTTCCAATGCCGAAAACTTCTGCCCTCGGGCTCCAGGATTCCTATTTTATATGGCTCGCCCAAAGTACACAAACAAAATGTCCCACTAAGGCCCATTTTGTCATGTGTTAACTCAGCTGTTCACAAATTAGCGCAATTCCTCATTCCGATTCTAGAACCGCTAACTAGCAATCAATTTACAGTGAGCAATTCGTTTAACTTTGCCAAAGAAATCGCTGAGCTCAAATTTCATGAATGTCACCTGGCTAGCTTCGACGTCACAGCTCTATTCACCAATGTCCCGCTTACTGAAACGTTACAATTCATTAAGGATGCAGTAGACAATAAAGATATTACGAGCCCGCTTCCTAGCAATGAACTAATTTCAGCAATTAAGCTTTGTGTAAAAGATATTAGTTTCATTTTTAACAACACGATTTACCAACAAATAGATGGAGTAGCGATGGGCTCTCCTCTCGGCCCAACTCTCGCTAACATCTTCATGAACGTATCTGAACGCAAATGGCTGAATGAATGCCCTGATAATTTTAAGCCAATTTTCTACCGCAGATATATAGATGATACGTTCACAATCTTCAACAATGCTGAACAGTCAGAACAATTTTTGACGTTCCTTAACTCTAAGCATAATACCATCAAGTTCACGCTTGAGAACGAAGCAAATGGCTCACTCCCTTTCCTTGACATCAAAATCATGAAAGAAGGTCAAGGTTTCACTACATCCACATATAGAAAGTCTACGTTCACAGGTTTGCTGACAAAATTCGATTCGCACATCTTCCCTAGATACAAAACAGGACTCATCAATTGCCTGTTACATAGAGCGTTTCAGATCGGTAGTAACTATAAAATTATCCACAACGAAATTCGTTTTCTACGACAAGTTTTCATTAATAATAATTTTCCATCAAATCTTGTCGATAATTCAATCAAAAGTTACATCAACCGGTGGTTCACGCGTCCGAGCGACGCTAGTCGCTCCGTTGAACAATCGCCTGAAAGCAATACAGTTTCAAGTGAGTCCGATTCGAAGTTCTTTGTCTTGAAAATGCCCTTTTTTGGTACCTATTCCAACAAGCTCAAAAAGCGCATTACAAACCTGTTTAAAACTTCTCATCCAAACGCTAACATCAGAATTGTATTCGTTACGGGCAAAAAGATAAAACACTTCTTTTCTTACAAAGACCAAATACCTGAGTTGCTCAAATCTTATGTCGTTTACAAATTTGTCTGTTCTGCTTGTGAAGCAGACTACATCGGCTGTTCGCGCCGACATCTTACGACTAGGGTTTCCGAGCATACAGGTATATCAGCCAGAACAGGTAGAACTCTAAACAATGCTCAGTTACAAAATTCAGCTGTCTTCCAACATCGCAGCTCCTGTAACAGCACAATTTCAGCTGAGGACTTTTCCATTATCGCACAAATTAGCAGCCAGGAAACGTACGCTCCATCATTACTTCTTAATTATGAAAATTTACTAATAAGGCACAAAAATCCGTCCCTTAATAACATTAGCTCATTGCGCCCTTTGCTGTTGTTCTCTTAACCTCTGGCAACATTAATTTTACATTGTAATGTCAATTTATGCTATGTTTATGCCGTTCTTTATTTTGTTCTTAATACTTTGACAAGCTAAATTCGTTTTAGCTTGTCTAGCTCTGAAGATGGTTCGCAGTCCTCGGACCGAAATATAAGCTTTGCGTCTACCATTGTCATATCGGACAACAGCGATTTTCAATCTCCAGAAACCCAATTCGCCTCGCAACCCGCGACTATCACTGAATTGCATTATACAGGCGCTCCCATTGTTTCAACGCCTTTTCGCTATCCAGCTCCGTTTATCGTTTTCGGTGACTCGGTCGAAGGTCTTTCGCAGCCAATTATCAAAAAGCCTAGATTCGACTCTTTTACTAGCATCACGCAGGACACGATTGAAACCGCAACTGAAGCAGAAAATCGGGCTGATTTAAGCATTGAAATGTAAATTTTCATGTCTTTTGTCATTTGACTATTTGTTGGTTGGCCCTTAGGCCCTGCATACTTTATACATGACACACTTAAGTCAGTAGTCTTTTCACCGTGTGTTGTGTGTTTTTTCTGACTAACGGCTCAGTTGTTGTTTTTTCGTTTAATACCGCGAAGTTTTTGCTCGACAAACAATTGCATTTATTCGAATTCGCACGGCTAATATTGGTATTACTCTCACAGCGTAGCATGGAGTTGCATATAGCCAAGTAAGCGGCTTAGGCTTCATTTCGATCAGCGGACTGTGCACCGATTTCGAATTTAATAATGTTTCAAGTGTTTCTATTGAAGTGTAAACTTTTTTAGCGTTTTAATAAAACTTGAGCTACGATCTCTGCCCATGGCATCTACGCATAATCTAGCAATTTCAGCAATTAACCAGCTAATTCAAGTGCAATTTCCAGAAGGTCTCATTTCAGGCGTTAGGCGTAAATATGGTTCACACGTTGTACGTTTATTCAGAGCGGCAAAAAAAGCTTGCATCAATGCCACAAAGTGTAGAGCGCATGTGGATTTCATACAAAATTGCTTAAGCAATAACATCACGCCTTCTTTTGTCCAAATCAAAAACAAGGCAATCATACGGAATATAAGAAATTGGCCTAATTTCGTGCAAAAAATCTTGCGCAATGAAACCAAGAGACACGAAAGATCATGCACTCTGCACTCAAAGCATTTTGATGTAGTTAGCAATTCGCTCAAAGTTGCAATTCAATACACCGATTGGTTTATTTTATCGTCTTACATCCGCTGGATATCGGTTAAAATCAACGCTGAATGCCGCCAGAAACATCAGAATAAACTATCACGGCTTAGTAATAGGTTAGCCCTTGATGTTAGCAAAAGCAGTAACATTAAATGTGTCTTTAATTTTGCTGACATTCAACTTAGTGAATTACAGAACCTTACTCTCGCCAAAGGCCTGGACTTTGTGCCTACCACCGGCAAAGTTAGCAAATTGCATATCTATGCACAAGTCGAAACTTTCCTCCAGCAATTTTGCAGGAAAAACGAAATCACGGATATTAATTTCGACCTAAAATGCAATCTTCGCAATGTCATTGAATCGGCTATTAGTTTTGCTAACAACTCAACACCAGTTGCTAATTTCTCACCTGAACAGCTTTCATGTATTAAGAACCTAGCAGCCAATAAAAATATAGTGATATCCTCACCAGACAAAGGCAGAGGTGTAGTTATACTGAACAAGGCCGACTATCTAAACAAAATGCTCGCCATTTTAAATGATCCGGCTCACTTCAAAATTTCGAATAATCAGGATATCTATTCGATTATTAACAGGGACGAAGCCCTTGTATCGAAAACCATCAACCGTTTCAAACAACTTAACTATATTAATAGCTTCCAATGCCGAAAACTTCTGCCCTCGGGCTCCAGGATTCCTATTTTATATGGCTCGCCCAAAGTACACAAACAAAATGTCCCACTAAGGCCCATTTTGTCATGTGTTAACTCAGCTGTTCACAAATTAGCGCAATTCCTCATTCCGATTCTAGAACCGCTAACTAGCAATCAATTTACAGTGAGCAATTCGTTTAACTTTGCCAAAGAAATCGCTGAGCTCAAATTTCATGAATGTCACCTGGCTAGCCTCGACGTCACAGCTCTATTCACCAATGTCCCGCTTACTGAAACGTTACAATTCATTAAGGATGCAGTAGACAATAAAGATATTACGAGCCCGCTTCCTAGCAATGAACTAATTTCAGCAATTAAGCTTTGTGTAAAAGATATTAGTTTCATTTTTAACAACACGATTTACCAACAAATAGATGGAGTAGCGATGGGCTCTCCTCTCGGCCCAACTCTCGCTAACATCTTCATGAACGTATCTGAACGCAAATGGCTGAATGAATGCCCTGATAATTTTAAGCCAATTTTCTACCGCAGATATATAGATGATACGTTCACAATCTTCAACAATGCTGAACAGTCAGAACAATTTTTGACGTTCCTTAACTCAAAGCATAATACCATCAAGTTCACGCTTGAGAACGAAGCAAATGGCTCACTCCCTTTCCTTGACATCAAAATCATGAAAGAAGGTCAAGGTTTCACTACATCCACATATAGAAAGTCTACGTTCACAGGTTTGCTGACAAAATTCGATTCGCACATCTTCCCTAGATACAAAACAGGACTCATCAATTGCCTGTTACATAGAGCGTTTCAGATCGGTAGTAACTATAAAATTATCCACAACGAAATTCGTTTTCTACGACAAGTTTTCATTAATAATAATTTTCCATCAAATCTTGTCGATAATTCAATCAAAAGTTACATCAACCGGTGGTTCACGCGTCCGAGCGACGCGAGTCGCTCCGTCGAACAATCGCCTGAAAGCAATACAGTTTCAAGTGAGTCCGATTCGAAGTTCTTTGTCTTGAAAATGCCCTTTTTTGGTACCTATTCCAACAAGCTCAAAAAGCGCATTACAAACCTGTTTAAAACTTCTCATCCAAACGCTAACATCAGAATTGTATTCGTTACGGGCAAAAAGATAAAACACTTCTTTTCTTACAAAGACCAAATACCTGAGTTGCTCAAATCTTATGTCGTTTACAAATTTGTCTGTTCTGCTTGTGAAGCAGACTACATCGGCTGTTCGCGCCGACATCTTACGACTAGGGTTTCCGAGCATACAGGTATATCAGCCAGAACAGGTAGAACTCTAAACAATGCTCAGTTACAAAATTCAGCTGTCTTCCAACATCGCAGCTCCTGTAACAGCACAATTTCAGCTGAGGACTTTTCCATTATCGCACAAATTAGCAGCCAGGAAACGTACGCTCCATCATTACTTCTTAATTATGAAAATTTACTAATAAGGCACAAAAATCCGTCCCTTAATAACATTAGCTCATTGCGCCCTTTGCTGTTGTTCTCTTAACCTCTGGCAACATTAATTTTACATTGTAATTTCAATTTACCGATATTTGGTTGATTTTTGGATAAAAAATATTTTTGACATTTCTTATTCTCTATTTGGAAAATCTGTTTTAATCATATGGACACTGTGCGTATCTTTCATGATTAAATAATGTGCAGCCAGTGTCATCTAACTACTGCAGATACTATCGTAGTTGACTACTCAACTCGTGGTGATTTTATAATATAATTGAATGTAAGTTTGAGCTAAATATGTCACTAAACAACTCTACAGAATCCAAACTCAAAAAGTTCAAAAATAACTGTTGACGTAGCCTTCCAGTATCACATGATAGCGGGCAGGCGCACATCCGTTGATTTTTGGATAAAAAATATTTTTGACATTTCTTATTCTCTATTTGGAAAATCTGTTTTAATCATATGGACACTGTGCGTATCTTTCATGATTAAATAATGTGCAGCCAGTGTCATCTAACTACTGCAGATACTATCGTAGTTGACTACTCAACTCGTGGTGATTTTATAATATAATTGAATGTAAGTTTGAGCTAAATATGTCACTAAACAACTCTACAGAATCCAAACTCAAAAAGTTCAAAAATAACTGTTGACGTAGCCTTCCAGTATCACATGATAGCGGGCAGGCGCACATCCGAGGCTTTGTCTTGGCATGGCTCTGATTTCATGAGAGGAGTCCGATGCCTTAATAACATTGAGGGAGGAGGGCGTAGTCATCTTTCGAAATTTGGTGAAGACGTTTTTAACAAGGGTACATTGAAAAAAATTGTTGCCCAGTCTTTGGGAGGGCTGTTTTTCTAAGCTGAGTGAATGCAATTTCAAAAATTTTTGGTACAAATGGTTCGAAAGCTATCCACCGTGAAGCAGGAATGAAAGACGACAAGAATAGCGAAAATCTTGCTAAGCGATATGCAGCGATATTAAGCAAAATGTACATATCAGCAGTAGCGCCGCCACGATTTATCTGCCAAGAGTAGACTCGGGCTGAGGGAAAAATGTTTTCAGGTCAACTTGAGCAAAATTTTTCAAAAGTATTTGGAACAAAAAGGCGGCGATATTCGGTCTTATAACGAGCGCTAAACTGGTAATTTTTGTGCAACTACCCGCATTTCTTCAAGTTCCAGCATGCAGTTGGTCCCCCTCAAATTACTAATGCAAAAAAGAATGCAACTGTTTTAGGGTACTGGTGCCCACCACCCCTCCCCCCAACCACCAATAATATCGCGCTGACGCCCATAATACAGTAGCATACACGACTATTTCAAAATATTCAAAAGTACGTCAAACTCACATGCAACCTCACCACCTGTTCCATTATTTTAACGAAAGTATTTAACCTTTGCACAGCAAATTATAGCCTATTAGTAATCGCATTTGTTTTCAGGTCAACTTGAGCAAAATTTTTCAAAAGTATTTGGAACAAAAAGGCGGCGATATTCGGTCTTATAACGAGCGTTAAACTGGTAATTTTTGTGCAACTACCCGCATTTCTTCAAGTTCCAGCATGCAGTTGGTCCCCCTCAAATTACTAATGCAAAAAAGAATGCAACTGTTTTAGGGTACTGGTGCCCACCACTCCTCCCCCAACCACCAATAATATCGCGCTGACGCCCATAATACAGTAGCATACACGACTATTTCAAAATATTCAAAAGTACTTCAAACTCACATGCAACCTCATCACCTGTTCTATTATTTTAACGAAAGTATTTAACCTTTGCACAGCAAATTATAGCCTATTAGTAATCGCATTTGTACATTTCCTGGTTCCGTATTAGGCCCCGATTTTAATGCTGCCACTTTCTTGAGGGAACGACGTGCGAATAAATACTTGAGTAGATTGGGCAGCGTTACTCGGCCTCTCATTAGAATTTTTTGAGGGTAAGGGCTGCACCCTACGCTGGTGACGGTGCTTCTGGTTGTGACTCTGTCGTAGAAAGCAAATTGTATGAATTGTGAAAGTACGGGTGCACAAGCATTGCAACTGTTCTGAAAATACCAAAACGAAATGTATGAAAAGGTAGTTCCGACGAAAGAAAAAACTAGAAAGGTATTGAGAGAGAATTGACCATGTGCTAAACGCTGGAGAACCCTAATCTTTAACCATCTCTATACCATGTAACAGTTAATTTATACCCTTGCAGTAATTGTTTGTATACTGCTATGTTTAACACTAAGGTGCCAGTCTTTGATTATCTGTGGGTTCAGCATGAACGTAACTATTACATTCGTGTTCGGCGAGCCCAAATGACCTATATACTAAATATTATGTATTTCTTTGGGAAAGTGGGAGATAGACAGAATTAGCGCACCTAAGCCATGCAAAACTACCTGTGGGTAGGGCAAAATTACCCGCAAATAAAAATAATTACCCGCACGTAGGACGAAATCACCCACAGAAACAAAATATTACTCGCAGGTAAATAAATTACCCGTAAATAAATAAAATTACGCGCGCATAAAATAAACCTACCCGGGGTAAATATTTTACTAGAGAGTAAAAAATTTCTCTCAGATAAATTTTATACATTTATCATTACCCTAATTTAAGAATGCGAAAATTGAGGGTAAGGGTAAAGGTAGAATAAATTTACTCGCATTTTTAACTAATGTCTCTTCAACCCACGCATCATAGTTGGTAATTAATATCTAGTTACCTTCTAAAATTAATCAAAATTCCAAAAATTTTCTTAGGATCCGGGTAATAGCTTTGAGACGGCACAGTAGCTAGTAAACGTGACTTTCACTTGAGAGTTCGGGGTTCGATACCTCGCGGCGACCAGTAATTGCTGGCCGACATTTGAATTGTAAATCAATTCAGGGCGTAAAGGGTGAAATGTAATATCTCTGCTGTTATAATCCATGTATATTAACTAATATCTGGGTTAAAGTAAAAGAACTAGAAACACTAACTGATCTTTACTTAAAATGGACGAAAAATTAATATAAGCTTGAATTGAAAGAATACTCGTTCATTCGAAACAGACTTCAAATTTACTGAAATTTTTAACTGTTTGACCATAAGCGAGGGTATCGGCGTCAGCGAGCAACGGCGTTTAACTCTTGAAAAAGTCTTAAAGATTCCTACTGTATTAAAAATAGGAGATTTTGGATTAAGATCGGGTTTTCTACAAATGACATGCAAGACTGAAATTGCAACTTTTCATTGATTGCAACTTTGTATGACTAATCGTTATCTGTTGATCTCAAATAGAAAAACATCCTGTTAAATGAGTTATGTATACGATACATGCGAAGCCTTAATCGTATTTATTAAAAGTAACTGCAGTAAATTAGTTAATTGTTCCAGATATATAACACATTTTGAAACTAATATTTTAGGATTTGCATACGGTAAGTAGCTAACATGATTTTAGTAGAAATACGACAGGATGCGGATTTTAAAGTTTGGATCAATACGAAATACGCCAGAATGAACGAGTTCAGTATTTAGAACCTTAAACGAAGCTGGTCCTAAGTCACTATGTCATTCCCAAGATTATGACCATGTATATTATATTTCCAGTTATGATTATGCCGTATTATTAAACTGACTATTTAATGTTAACTGAATGATACAAGACACTTGTACGGAAAGTGGCTGGAAATAGAGCTGACGCGAAGCCGACATTCTTATGCTCAGTTCAGATTGGGGTCTAACGGCATGGCTGATGACGTGGCATGATGTGGTTCAGCTATTTTGAGCTAAAGCTACTGAACACTAAGAAGTATGAATATTAATTATTATAAAGCCTGTAGTAAATAAGTTGATGTATGATATGTTCATTTCTAATATAAGCAAAATTACCAGTCTGTTGTTGCATGCTGGATGCGACCTGAAGTATTACTGTGGCATGACTACCGCGAAGTATGCTGAGAAAATGGACTTCCGCAATAATAACCTTCATTAATCTGGTCGTTATATTTGTCTTCAGGTACTGAAAGAAACATATAAACCCACTTAATACTTGACTTTCCAGGCTATGACAATTAAAATAAAAACTATGTTTTCGCGCTCAACACAACTCGTCTAGCTAAAATTTAGGTATGTCATGGAACATATAATACCTATAGTATCCACATGTAGTACACTTACAATTACAAATATTTATTTACAAATATTTATGGATATATAAATGTGCTTAAAGCGATAAATCAACACGTCTATAATCACATAGAAAAGAACGAAAACAGAGATCATTATTTTTTGCCTAACTGAAAAATCTGCTTTAGTATGCCATCGTCAAGAAGCTGTTTGAAATTTTCAAATTTTTTCCTAAGACAGCACTGCTTCTTAAGCAAGCGGATTCAGTGTGTCAACTATATGGATTGTGAAACTAGATTTCAGGATGCATTATTTCATCTTGCAGTGATGCAAAAGCCGAAATTGCTTGAAATAAAAAATCATCAATTTTATGAACATTATAAATTGAAGAGTGACTTTTACGTTGCATGGCCGAAGCACTTTCCTTATTTGATCATTAAAATTCTACGCTTCTTGCAATATTCAGCAATTGTGAATACCTATTTCCAAATTCTAATCACCTAAATACATCTAAATCAAAAAGTGAGAAATTTGACTATTTTTGGGCAAAAAATTAGAAAATTTTTCTCCGGCCCCATCCTTCAGGGTTAATAAAATGCCTAAGCTCGAAAACATATGCTCTCACAAAAATATGTAACTGCAAAGTTGTAGAAGAATGGAACTATATTTTTCTTGCTTGTGGCGAGAGTTACAATCTCAAATGAATGGGTGATCACAAATCGACAAAATCAACAGTTTACAACCGTTCGCGTTGATTTTGATAGAATTTAGGTAGGAAATCACTACAGCAACGAAAACACAAAGTTATGTGGACTATATACATTCTGTTTCGCGTCGAATGCCAAAGGCCATCAATCTGGTGAAGAGTTAAAAATTTAAACTGAAGATAGGCAATGACAAATATTTGGGCGTAATGATAACATTATTTCAGAATTTCTGTTAGCAAATATATCAATGTATACTAAAACAAAACATTATTAGAAGAAATTGCAGTTCTAAAGTTGAGTGAAAGGTCCCTTTGCTCCAAATCGTCATATTCATGGTAAAATGTGTATCACAGACTGCATCAGCTTAATTTATTTCCTGCTGCCTTTAATTAACATTAACTGGATAGATTCGGCCACTGTTATTAATAAAATAGTCCGATAGACCGGCTATCAAACCCTCTTCGATATGTGCGCTACAAATATAAAAATGCGCTATGTAATTTCACCGATTGCTGCCAAAATGCGTGTTAGCAACTAAGCTAATAATACAATGTGCTGAGAGCAGACCCTGACACTTTAGCTATGTGAAGGTATGCGAAGCTACGAGCAATATGCGTAGCAATGAGACGATATAATGCGTTGATTTGGAAGCAGCCGAACTATAAATAGGGTCGGCATTGGATCGAGCAACTGGCGCCAACAATCCGCAAGTGCCTACTCCACATAAGGACAATGTCGAAGAAAAAAATGAGACCCAAATACATTCGGATATTGAGAGAGCACAATAGATAATGTTATTAAGCATAATGTATGCCACAAATAGTACCGGTATATCTGCACGTTATCATTATTAAATGACATTATCAAATAGTATTTTTGTCAGGAGGCAAGATTCCTTCGACTATTAAGTTCAGTTATGAGTTGGCTTTATAAGCACTCGGATTTTGTTTAAACTCCTTACCTATATACTGATCCATTTGATTGTGTGCTGTCCATTGTAGCAATCATACCATGATACTGTTCACATTGCCTCGCTGCTACAATGTAGCAATATCCAATGATTCATCCACAAGCAGCGGTTGTGCTGGAAGTGACAATTTGGGTTGAACCGTGTTTACATTTGTATCACTTGAATATGAGATGTCTAAGCATTCCACGCGCATGTCAATATTGATGACAGCTTTTGACAAAGGAGACCGCGCGCTGCGGCGACGGCGACGAACATAACGACGACATTTGCGCATTTCTCGGGTTTCTTCGCGGCCTGTACTTTCCATTCGCCTAGACCTACTAAGATCCCTGATGTTACCCCCGATTCGAATAAAAGTATTTGCAATAAAACCATATAACACATTATGTTGACGTGCGTATAGATGACATCGTTTTAATTCTTTGTTTAACATGGCGTATAGCACAGGATTCACTGCACTATTTAAATAGGGCAGGCAGTGAAGCGCATACTGGAGATACACTTGTGCCATCGAACGAACCCTCCATGTGCCCACAAGCGGCAACATAACCGTTATAATCCAATACGGAGTAAAACATATAAAATAAAAAAATATAATAAAAAGAGCCATTTTTGTAACGCGTTGATTTCCGACTGGTGAACTATTACGAACGATCAAGTTTACATGAGCGCGTAGACGTACAATAATTAAACTATAGAATACAACTATACAAATGGCGGGAATGAAAAAACCCACCGTAAAATGAACACCAGCAAAAGCAAATAGAGCACTTTCCGGTGTCCCAATAACACAAACGGGACGGCCATCGTCAGCGCTGTACGACACACGAGCATAGCATATAATTGGTAAACTAGTAAAACAAGAGACACATGCAATTGCCATGACAGATAGCATTGCAAAATCAAATGATCTTAGCCGATAACATCGAACAGGATGACAAACACCAAGATAACGATCCAAACTTAGAACTGTCAGCAGTAGCGGTGAAAATAGTTTGTTCATTGCCTCACTGGCAAAATGTGCTTTACAAAGAATATTTCCGAAAATCCACCTTTCAATAACCAAATTCACAGCTGTTAATGGAAGAAACATTAGTGAAGTCGAGTCACCAAGTGTAAGTGCCAGAATATAGAAAAAGACATGAGAACGAACTCGTGGATTCAACATGACTACAATGACAAGTGTAAGAACATATATATTGCCACACTCGCCGAGAACAAATAAAGACATGTAAACAACGAAAAACAATAGTTGGAGAGTTGTTATGTGGCTCAGTTGCTCAGAGTCATTTAAACTGTCGTTAAATGTAACATTGCTTAAAGTATCCATAAACTTTATTCCCATGTCACTTGGAATCTGTAAAATAACTTGAAATAATTACTACCAGCAAAAAACGATATGTTTCTCACTAGAAAGAAAGTATTACAACACATTATATTTCGGCATGTAGATGAAGGTATATAAACAAGAGGTCGTGTACCTTACAGATGTGCGAAATAAGACAATTGATGTCAAAAGCGCGGCATGAGTCTTTGCAGAGAGGTGTGAACTGATAGTAACACGCCATTAGCGTTGCATGCTTTGATATTAATGCTTGAAACCAAACGTTTGAATTACACTGCCTTTTAAGAAATGCAGTATTATTCAAAATAATACAGTTTCGTTGTTGTTTTTACAGTTAAATGCCAGTTTAATAATTTTTAGGTTATACCTCCTAAGTTAATAGCGAATTCTATTCGGCGCCGAATTTTATAAGCGCTAGGAGCTCAAACTCAGAAACGATCCGATCCAATTTCAAATTATAACAGTCGCGCCACTTGTTCTGATTTACCTCCAGTTCCAAGTTTTTCCTGCATTCCGATGCAAAATAAGCGTACAAGAGCTCCTCTGCATAATTTTTCACTAATTCGCCGTAGCCCTATGCTACTAAGATATAAATGCTATTGACTTTTTCCGGGCACGTTTGAACTGTAATATGCTGTAACCCGGTCAATAGTGTTTTATCTGTTCGTCATAAAACAAATTTGCTGGCCAGTAAAAGAGTTTAGAGCATTAAAACCTTTCTCGCTGGAGTACGAAATGACTTATATTAGAAATCTTATGACTGGTAGGATCTTCAAAATGGTTTACGTAAAGTGAAAGCGGACACCTTAAAGTATTTCCTCTCGTTTTATCAACAAGATTTTGTATGGTCTGCAATCTATATATTATCACGTAAGATCGTGTAAGTGCTAGAAATAGAATTAACAGCACTGCCAGAATAAAATCACCATATTATCAAGTTTATAATTCGATGAATTTTTAAAATTGTGTTTTACGGGTCAAGTGTCAGTTTGCCAATATGATTGGTAGATATATACGCTTGCATGAGGTACATAAGTAACTGATAATAATCTTAGAAGCTTGCAACATGGGTTGGGCAAAGGCCGGTTTTGAAATGAAACAGCTGGCCGAATGCACGCTTTGAAATCAAACACCGGCAGTTGGGCAACGGCACTGTCTCTGTGAACATCCGGCTGTAGACCAAAGGCCGGCGGACTGGCGACGAGCAACGAATGCTCAACTGTTGCCTTGACTGCTAAAAAACTTGTCATATTAGGATACAAATTTTATATCCTTCTTTAGCAATTGTTAGAAAATTCGCATTTCCATGTGAAGGTTTACAATACAATTAAAGCATACAACCACAGCATACAATTAAAGTGCCAAATCCAATGTCTAAGCAGACCTGTATTGCAAGATGTTATATGTAGTGATGCGCGACGGCTGGCTATGAGGTCTATTATTAACACTGGCGGATATTAATTTAATAATATATATTATGTACTATATGATAAGATTTTACCAGACGGTACAAAATCCTTGTATGTTGACAGTTGGCGATTTATCAAGAAGATGCGTGACATCGTTCAATTAACTTGGCATACAACAGTAAGCATAGGGACCAAGACCGGCCAACCGACGGCCCAGGGGTGGATCGAGGGAGATCCATGAACGCATCCCCCATTGGAACATGCGTAGGGGTCCAAGGTCCATCGGCTCACAGAGTAGATGATCTCTGCGGCGGTAGGCCAGAGGAGTAACCAAATTCGCCGGGTTATTGCCTTATAATAGTTTCTTCGTATTCAAAGTTTTCTGGTCGTGCTCGGCGCGCTTCGGGAGCGACGGACGAGGGGGGAATGGTGAGCGGGGCGAGGAGGGGGTGCCGCATGCTACGCTTGGAGCGGATTCGGCGCGGGGGGTCTTCGCCTTTCTGTGGAGGGGTGCGGCTCTGGGAGAGGCGGGGGAGGGAGTGCTGCCTTCGAGGTCTCGCCACCGTGAAATCATAGATCCGCCACTGCGGCGGGAAATAACTAATGACCAACCAGTTTCGCGACCGTTAACGACAGGAAATTGTCGCCGTTTGCTCTAGACCGCAAGGGCAGCAGAATGTTATTTCAGGCATCGTAAGGCCGACGACCAGCCGTTTAACGACCAGTCGACCACTTTCGCGGCCGTTATCCAACACTACTTGCTTGCAGCTGTATATTTCACAGCATGTTTATGAGAGCGATTCGATGTTTGTTGATCTTGTAGCTCCATTACTGAAACAGTATTTCAGTAGTTACTTTGTTCAGTTACAAGGTTTGATAACTGTGTTTATGCACCAAAAATGATGAATTAAAGAAAGGCAAATACCAATTTGTACATAAAAAGCAAGTGAAATAACAATATTTGAGTGTATATTTCTTTACATATATTAAGACATGACGATTTGCAGGCTTGCCAGTATATTTCACAACGCCCTAGGCTGGATCATACTTGTGTATTTCTTTGCATTTGAATGTATCGCATTGGTATCAATTGATGTATCGCATTTGTGTCCTAAGCCACATTTCCACCTTCCCCAATAGAGCCAAACACCCCTCCCCCCGGCACCGAAGGTAAATTTGACCATTTTCCCAGTTTTGAGTACATTATTAGCAAATTATTGCAAATTTTTGGAAATTATAAGCACTGTACATACTTCTGCAGCGTTATTCGAAACTTAAAGAGCAAGTTTTAACATAGGATTATAAGGAAGTTTAAGCAGACCTTTATTTCTATTGACTATTTTTTAGAATTACTCGGGCATAGCTTTCAATGGTTTTAAATGCTGTCGAGAAACCGTGCCGTATTTAGAAGAAATGATTAAGTATAAAAACAGGGACAACAGCCATAGCTTTCTGCGTTATTCAAAACTTAGAGATTCGAGCTATAAAGAAAATACCTTCCACTGCGCTATATATACCAAGCATGGGTACTGCTACCTGAATACACGAGGTCGGGGGGTATCCGACATGTCGGTCAGAGATGGAACTGGGTCACTGTTTCATGACCCAGTAACCCAGTGAGCCAGTTCCCCAACTGATCCAGTGACCTAGGCGAAATAGTGATTCATTTAATCCAGCTCTATCCCTGGTTTTTGTCATGTTCACTCTGAAATTACGGACGGCTAAGTGCTCAAACGACTATCTCTATATTATGCACTTTCCATTTTTCCGAAAACAAATGGCACAACGTAAACCCAGATTTTCTTCGACATACGTGCGGATTCTTTGCCAGCGACATAGCGCTGCCCAGGTTGTACCACGTGGAGGTGATTCACTCACAGCTCGCCGCCCTGCCGCCCTACCAGCCACCCAAACATAAGCGGAGAATGGCCATAAAAGTGTTTCAGAATTGTTAGAACGATTTCGTTTGATTGAAATAGTGTCAGCGACAGCAACTAGTAACATTAATATTAACAAAATAATTTAAATTAAGCAAATCTTTTGTAGTTACGATGTAGTGTAGACGTGTACAGCTGCGTAATGTTACGTCGGCTACTGTAACGGCGCCCGGGCAAGAGATCTGTCAGGTGCGACTGCGTTAAATACTATATAAGCTATGGGAACCGAGCCCATCCAAGGGAAGTACTATGTTCGGCTTTGTAACGCATGTGCTATCATAACAGCGCCCTGTCAAGAAACTGTTACGTACGATTGCGTTCAACGCTATTTCGGCTATTGTAGCTGCGCCCAGCCAAGGGAACTGCTACGTATCGCTTTGTATGCATCTGCTGTTATAACTACGCTCAGTAACCTATCATAACATACGCAACCGCTTTTCCTGTGTCCCCCACCAAGACAATGGTTGAACATAGTTGATCCGCTACCATGGGACTATATGGACCGACAGACCTTCGTATGGACGCATTTCTGCTGAAATCATTTGTTGAAATTTCACTTCTGATGCAGGAGCAACGAGTTGTGTTTGCTGTGATACTATGGAACAGAACTGTGCAAATATATCAAATATATCGGGTATAGCCCATTTGGAAGTTGGAGTACAGTCTTCCACGGGTAGATCCAAGCGTTGTATGACCGCTTCAGCAGACACCTGCGGATTTGTACTGTTATTATATATCGTTATATACATTATACTACGCCGTGCATTATACACACCGAGGTGGTGACCCAGTGACCCAGTGACACACCGAGGTGGTGAACCAGTGACCCAGCCAAAATAGTGACGCATTTGACCCAGTGACTCAGTTTCATATCTGATCTCGCTTACCCGGGTAGTGCGTCGAGTACCTGTAGACAACAGTCGGTATTTGGGTACCCGGGCATTAGGGATTTTGAATGTTAGCAATAATGTATTTTCCGCCGTATTGCCCGAACATTCATATTTTGACCGAAAACCAAGATAATTGAAGTATAAGTACGCAGCATATGAACTTTTATTTTTAATACACATGATTCACACGATGTCCAGGTTTCTATTTTGTGCACCAGGGATTTTAATTTGCAAACATGGTTTCTCCTAGTAAAGATAATTATTAATTTTATACGTTATAGCTATCACTGACCAGTATGTGTCTTTGACAGTTGTACCAACGAGTAGAGTATGGCATATTTACAGCTTTAATAGTTTTCATTGCAAAAATTAGACATTTAAAAGAGTTGCAAAATTAGCATCTAACTATGAAACTTTAAGTTCTAGAACTTTTGGCGGTACATTAGTAAATTGGTAGCAAAAACTAACGAACTCATGCCCGATCTCTGCAAAATATATTTTTTGTATTATATATAACCTAAAGCACCTGTTAAGGATGTCCCTAAAGATGACATGGACTCACTAGATATCTGCAAAAATAAACAGTTTATCGAAATTTTTCATATCATTGGAACAACCAGTATAAATAGCTAACTATGCATTAAACCGGATTTAAATAATCTACAACAGTTTGTGTATGCTTATGCTGCTTGCGCGGGTTGGGTGTCATTTTTTGAGGACGGTTTCACTGCAACGGCTATATCCGGGAGACCGAGAATTAAAAGAAAAGCTTTAAATGTGTATTCAGAATTTTTTATACACAAACTATGATTTGATAACAGAAATGATGCATATATAGGTTCATTTACGTGTTTATAGTAAGTCAAAATACACCATATTCTCTATGCACAGCAAAACTCGAAATTTACATCATATCTAGGAGTAAAGTCTTAAATCAAAAATTGCCTGAATAGTAAGGAAACTAGTACTGAATTTTTAGTACTAATTTCTTTTAGAAAATATTTCCCACGAATTTTTGCATTTGTAATGAAGGGTTAAATTTCTACACGGGCATATAAGCATAATTTCCCTAAATATAAAAAATTACTTAATGTTAAGGATAATATTTCTTTACATTCAGTATCAAAATTATACAAGAATTATTTATTTTAACAATGCTGGATTCAAAGATTAATAGTGTACAGATAGCTTCAAATATCAAACGCTAGTAAGTGCGCAAACTCTTTATTGCGGCCATAAACAGTAAAATCACAAACCGTGTAAGGATGACTAACAATTGGAAATTATCATGAAGGCTCAATTTTGTCAGCTACAGACCATTAAGTAAACGACTTAGTATATTCATGCTCGAGAAAGCTTAATTTATATCTAGCAGGAAGTATAACTGAAATGAAGTATGGGTGAACAGAAGCATAGGTGCAACGTGATAGTTCCGTTCTCAATATTCTGACCCTGGAATTTAATCATATTGCTTATTGCTTAATTGTATTACTTATGTGAGGCTTACTAGTTTTTAGCGATATACAAGGCTTTTTGTTGAGATTGAAATTATTTACTTTTCATATCAGCAGGATGATAGCTTGTCTTGTCAGCACGTAAAACTGAATCCTAGATTTACTTATATGGCTAAACTTAAGTTTAAGTTCACTGATGCCTTTTATCAAGCTATCAGAGTCACCCCAACTGAAATCCGACCTCACACATATTAGTAAAATGACATGAAAGTGGTAACTCCACTACCGGATAATTGAAAAATGCATTAAAGGAACATGACTGGTGTATAATCTGATACAGATATAACACTGTTGTTTTCCCCGTTTTTTTTTCGGAAAATCAAACTTAGTTATAGAAATCATACAACCTAAATATTTCTATCTACGAGGAATTAACCTATTAATCTATGTTATCCTGAACTCGTGCATCATTATCGTGAAAAGCCCCCACCTCTGACATTTTGTAAGTATAAAATTATAATATATATTTTCTAAAGTTCTATTGTAAAAAATGTATATTTGAAAGTCATAATATATGATTATTATAAAGGCTGGTTTTCGTTTTGTACTTCTGAACTTGTAATCTTATGGTATGACCGTACAGGTCAGTCTTAGGTGGTTCTTAACACCATGGGCATACCAGCACGCACTATTGTACCGTAGACCGGAGGAAACATTTTTTAGCTTAATCCCAACGCAATCTCCAACTCATATTTACAAATTTGGGTAGCTAATTTTGACGTCAAAGACACTTAAAATTGAGTAGATACTGCTGCTTACAACAACTACAGAAGTTATTTTTACATACCCAGGTGTTCGGGTACCCTGGTAGCGATTTACTACCGGATACCCATGTCTAATATATACATATCGGCAACGCGTGAGCAACGCGAAATGTAATCTTTGTTTGCAGGTCGCTTTAGACAAATATATGTTTGGACTGACACATTGGTGAACTGCACTAATAAAATGTAAATCACAATATATGTAATGCAAGATAAAATTAACAGCAAGATTTAAAAATGCTGCAACAGAATGCAATGCATAGAATTTTGATGTAAAATTTACCACTAGTACCGTGTCTAAGGTCCGTCCGCTTATGATGTATATAGCTCCGGCAGGGGTGCGCCAGGGGTCGGACAAATTTTTGCTTATGTCGAAATTGCTGATAAAATTTGCCAAAATTTGTTATAATCTGCTATAATTTGCACAACTACTTGCTGGTAATAATTACTAAAATTTACCGCGCGTCTTCGGCGCAAGAGGGTGTGAAGATTGCGAGTTTGTAAGGTGCCTCGAATGAGGGACTATATATGATGATGGATCCAATCCGAAAATAAACAATTCTCTAACCCTCGCCCACGAATGCAGCTATGCTTTAACTGTAGCAAAGCACATTTTCCGCCGATTTTGCCAGGCGATATCACGATAACGCCTCAGGTTGGTCTGCACTTATTTGTTGTAAGATTACAATTAATTACAGCTTGGTAATATCTAGCTTTAATTGAGCCAAATATAAGGTTTAATGCCTGTACTTCTTGAACTGAAAGCTGCTATATTATTGCAGACAATACTTAGTAATCGCGCCTACGTGAAGATACAGACATCGTTAAAATCAAATCCGCCACGGAATGTGTAAAATCAGGGGCATGATTATGAAGATTCAGAAATTATAACAGACCTTAGCAAATTAAAATAAAGAAAACAATGGTAAGTTTGAGTTGCAATGCAATTGGGAAGATTTATAATATATAACATGGGATATCCGAAACGGTTTTTATTCAGGAACAGGTTGCAAAATGCGGTTACGTTTTTTTCATAAAGCTGTGCGTTAAGGCTAGGCATTTCTAACCATATATAAATGTTTCCATTAATTTCCGCCACTTCGTTCCCTAAATGATATCATGCGCAATGAAATCAGATTTCTAGCCGCATTATACAGGTAACAGAGAACACAGTTGATGTAACATATATACATTTATTCGCATGCGATTATTTATGCTTTTTACAAATGCCATTCTGCTTAATATGTAACGTAACTGTTTAAAACACAGCAAGCAACGGATTAAACACAGTTTTGTAGAATCTATGTGTGCCTATAAACTAACCAACTATTGACTATTTACATTGCAACCAAGCCTAAAATTGATCTAAAGTCAACAGCCGAAGTCTTGTAACCTAAAACGTTCTGGTCTGACTCTAGAAGACTGAATAAAATTATTATCATGAAAAACAATTAATTGAATAAAAATAATGGCAGTGTTAATCTGGTGTTTCATTGCTAAACAAAGTTTAAAATACAGCAATACGAATATAAACGAGAATTCAAATATTAATTTCATTCGCTCTTACATGAAGTCATTAAATGACGAAATTATAAATATATTTCAATATCTGATTGTATTCTCCACTAGTAGATTGTTTCAAGGATATCATTTCATATAGGTAAATAATAATAATAATCGTTAGGTTTGGGCTTTTAATCCACTGTTTGGTCTTATGTTATTCATAACAACTCTGTTCGCTGGACATATCCAATATATCGGCGCGAATTAATGATATATATTATATATAAAGCTTATATCATTCTCATATATATAAATCACATTATATCTATATATATCATATACCATATATTTCATATATATATGATCTATATATGGCGTGTAATATATATAGATGTAATTACATAATTATATATGTATTTCATTATAATATACATGTATATACATATATCGCATGATGAAACAAATCCAACCCTAGAAGTCAGAATTCTGCCATCGCTATTCGTAGTTTAGCGAACGCGAAAATTGGCCCCATGATGGACAAATTAAGTTTGAGTACGCGTACAATGTACATTTTCCCATTTCGTTTTTAACCAATTTCATGAAATGGTATTCCGAATCATATAGCTGTCTTCGTGGTGTCTGTATGTACTATAGTATGCGATAGAAAGTTTTACCGCAATTCCACTGTTTAGGACGTTAAGTCGTGACGCCAAATCGTAAATTAGTGACTGTCAATAGCGCCTATATGTTACTGTATCACAAATCTTGTCTGACTACAAATGTAAAATCATGGATTGTGCGTAAATAGCGGTTCGGAGCTCGTAAACTGACTTGACAAAAGAACAATACAGGTGTACGCTCCTAAAGTGTACTTAGGGGCAATATAGGAAGAAGATGGATTTTTCAATAAACAAGTTTTCATAAAAATTTTAGAAAACGAAATAATTCGCTTTACAAAATATACAGTGATGCAACTGGTTCGACAATTTTGATTTATAAAAATGTAACACATCGTATTATTTGGTTGAACGCGGTCTTATTTATGATTTTGCATAAAAATAGAAGCGAAAACGCACGATACACCAATACAAAGTCAGGAATGCACAACGTCCTTTTTGGTATTTTCACGGGTTGAATTCTTTCGACTGACATTGTTTTCCAAGCTTTCATTAGTAACAATGTTCGTTATGTTTTTGTGATGAAATGAAATTAATTTTCCGAGGAGGAAGGAGGCAGGGTTCCCGGTTTCAGTTGCAGTAGGTAAAGACAATTTTTACTGTGTTGCTCAGACTTTGAACAAAGTTTAATATATTCTCCGTTAAAACACTCGTATAACTTATGTACTGATAATAAAAGTCTGTTCTATTTTGCTTCGGCACATGTCAGGGGCGTGAAGTTATATTCTTAAAAAATGTCAGAAAAGATATTTCAGTTACGTTAGTGTTCAACTAACAACAAGCTACACAGTGTATCAGGAATACATAACTAGTAATACTGTACGTGTATTTTATCGGAATACATATATTAAATGTTGATCAAAGTATATACGACACAATAAAAATTACCTTTGCCTAACGGAATAGGAACCAGGAACCTGCTTCCTTTCCTACTCGGAAATTGAATTCATTGTATCACTAAAACATAAAGAAAATTGGGAAACATGAAACCAAATAATTCTATGTCAGTAAAAGAATTTACTTCTCAAAATACCAAAAAGAACATTGCTGTGAACCACTCGACGCATTCCGTCTGATTATAGCGCATCCTATATTTTCGTTTTCATGTTTCTATGAAAAAATTAAAAATAAGACCACCGTTCAGTCCAAGAATATTATGCGCCACATTTTATAGAACCAAAATTTCCCATATTAGTTGCACCAATTTATATTTTGTAAAGCGAAATGTTTTATTTTCTCAAATGTTATGACAACCTTCTTACTGAACAATCCATCTACTTCAGCATTTATGCATGTAATTTAGGGGTGCGTTGTACTTTTGTCAACTTAGTTCATGAGGTCAAAACCGATGTCCTGACGTAATTCGTAATTTTGGCTATGTAGGCGGACACTACTGGCGATACAGCAACACGTAGGCGCAGCTCGCGGTTACTAGTTTACGAGCCAGCATCGTAATGTAGTGTCCGTAACCAGTTGAGTATTTTATCACATACTATAATACATTCAATGACTGTGAAAACAGCTATGCGATTCGTGATGTCATCTCATGAACTTCTTGGTAAGCACATAAAATCGGCAAATGTACGCGTAGTCAAATTGCGTTTGTGCATAACGTAGCTCATGTTCGTGTTCGCTAAACTGCGAATACCGATGGCAGTATTCTTGCAGAGAATTTTTGGACAATTTAGATCGTGAATTTAACAAAATACCTGCAGTAGCATAGATACCTAAAATTGACACATACATTATGGCGTTGATGCAACCGCACAATTTAACACATGATAAATCACAATTACATATATCTGCAATTAAATCCTTGCGGAAACAGTATTAGCCTATAAGTATTATCCTTTATTTCGTCAGCGAAATTATTAGTTATGCACCATCCATGCATTCATAAAAACGCCGAAAACGGTGCCTGTTCCTTCGGAATAACCTTAATTTGTCTATGAAATGTTTCAAAATAGCGGATGACTGTTGCAGTATATATGTTTTCCCGACGCCTCAGTGCTAAAGGCTAAATTTTCAAAATAATGGGCAATTGAAAACCCTTGAAAGTGCAAAGCTTGAGATAATGAACATTGCGAATACGACACTTTGGGAAAAGAGGAATGATAGAAATATAAGAAAACAGGAATAACAAGACAAATAAAATAGTGAAAACGCAGAGACGAAAGATGTGCAATTTGTACTCAGAAAATGGGAAGCTGAAAATTTGGAAAACCAAAGTTGGAAAACGAGAAATTGGCGGAATGGGAAATTTCGAAAATAGGGAAATCAAATATGAAAAATCAATAAAGTAGGAATTGTGAAAATGAGAAATTAGCAAAATTGGGAAAAATAAGAATTTGAAAAAAAAACGAAATGGGAACAGCCGAGAACTGGGAATTTCTAAAAACGGAAAATTGAGAAAACGGCAGGCTCGGAAAAAGATCAAACAGCAAATACCATAGTCCAAAAAATGCGAATTTTCAAAATTGGGTGCACAGAAAAATGAAAAATTGCAAAAATGTGGAATGGACAAATTATAAAATTGCGAAATTTAGGAATTGGAAAGCTAGAAAAACGAAAAATGTGAAACTGGAGACAAGGAAAGCCGAAAAAACAGAAAATCGGGAATACGGCAAATTTGGAATAAATTCCATGGAAAAATCTGATGTTTATAAATGCAAAACTGGGCCAAAGTAACCCTGAGGGGCTACCCAAATTTCGGGAATTTCATAAAATCAAAATTGCCAAATTCCGAGAATTCGATAACATTTAGGCAGTGTCAGAATTTAATTAAACGAAATTAGGGAATTTTAGAAATGTTCAAATCTAAGAAACCTAGGAATTTGGGAACCTGAGAACTTTGGAATCTGGGAATTTTGGAAATGTTCGAATTTAAGGAATCTGAGAATTTTGAAAATGTCGAAATTTACGGAATTCGGGAATTTTGGAATCTGAGAACTTAATGAACCTTGGAATTAGAGTATTTTCACCTTTAGGTAGTATAGGAAATTGAGACCCTCGGAGTATTTAAACTTGGAAAGTTACATGTTTGTATAATTTAGGAACCTGGGAGTTTCGGGGTTATGAAAAAGCAGGGAATTTTTGAATCAGGAAATTTTGGAAATGTCTGAATTTCAGGAACCTGGAATTTGTTTAATTAGGAAATTAAGCATTTTGAAAATGTCGAAATTTGCAGAATCTGGAATATTGGCATCTTGGAACATGTAGTGTCGGAAATTGAGACCCTCGGAGTATTTAAACTTGGAAAGTTACATGTTTGTATAATTTAGGAACCTGGGAGTTTCGAACTTATGAAAAAGCATGTAATTTTGGAATCAGGAAATTTTGGAAATGTCCGAATTTCAGGAACCTGGAATTGGTTTAATTATGAAATTAAGCATTTTAAAAATGTCGAAATTTGCGGAATCTGGAATATTGGCATTTTGGAACATGACAATGTGGAAACCAACGAATTTATTGAAGCTGGGAATTGTAAAACTCGGAACCTGGAAATAAAGAGCCTAAAGGTTTTGTTATATGAGTAAACTGAAAAATGTACAATCAGAAAATCAGGGAGTTGTAAATGTGGTATTTGTGGGAATTGGGAAGAGGGTTCTGAAGTCGGTAATTAAGCCAAAACAGAAAATCTGGGAGAGCAGGTATTCCCGCCTCCCGGGTACGCCGGTGTTCAGGCCGGCCCGATAAGCTGGTATAGCCGGCCTTCCTGGGTGATAGGTTTTTCTACCAGATAACTGCGCATTGTTCTAAATGTAAGGTGCATTTGGCAGCTGGTTGGCATAAATCAATTTACTTAGTATTTGCTACACTGTAATATAAATTGCAGCGTAAAAAGTATTGTATGTTTACATATAAACTATGCAGAAAATATCACAATTAGATACATCAGAAAGTATGACAAAAAGTTTTGCGAAATTCATTTTGGACAGGACCGCAGTATTGTTGCACACCACCCGGTAAAGTCACCGGCCCACCGACTATCATGTCAACGAACCTTCCGGCCGTTGCCTAGCACAGTTAATGTCAGCTAGTATAAAATACATATGTATATTTTTAGCTGATATGTGTCAATGTGTAATGATACCCCTCAAAGTCAGCTGTTGCAATAAATACAGTGCAGTTTTGGGTTAGGAATAGGATTCTGCACTTTAGCCGTTGTATTGTACTCCGTTTAAAATCTCCATATGCAAATAGGTCAAAGTTTTGGAATAAATACTGACATTTTAATTTGGTATCGTAATAAGGGTGACTTCGTGGGAGCCATCCGGCCATTGGTCGTCGCCCCAGTGTTGTTCCGTCGGTCGGCCGTTGAGGTTACCAACATCAAACAGGAGGGAGGAACCAGTATCAAACTGGAGGGGGCACTAATATCAATAATAATGAGCTTGCTGTAACAGTTTTCGTCTCTAATGGATAGCTGTGAGATAGCTTTGTCTCTTACAGCCAGTTGTAAAACACAAAAATCTCTTAAAGCCAACCGTTAAATATTTGAAATTCTGATGGACAGCTATTAGAGACTTTTGTATTTTATAACTGGCTGTAAGAGACAAAACAAAAGTTTCTAACAGGTAGCCATTAGAGACAATAATCTGTTATGGCTAGGCTAGGCTAATAGCAAAAAGTTTGAAGTAGCTTTAGATTCTTGTAAAACGGGCGTATACTATATATATTTTTCGTACTTATAAGATTTTGTCTATCTAGTATCATAGAATACTTTTAGTTTATCAATATAAATTCTCAATCCTTCTCATGAAGGTGTCTCGGATCTTGGGGTAGTTTTACAAGAAGATTTAAAGAGTTCTCTGCACTGTTCTCGTGTAGTAGCGAAGGCTGAACAAATGGTGGGAATAATAAAACGAACCTTCCGCTGCCTTACTCAGCAAGCATTCTTGTCATTATACTATTCTTTGGTAAGGTCCCATGTTGAGTACGCTACATGTGCATGGAGTCCACATTTAGTGAGAGACATTCGACTTATTGAAGGAGTGCAACGAAAGATAGTGTTCTAAGATGCTTGGGGGATTTGAAAATTGGAACTATGAGGAACGTCTGGCAGAACTTAAGTTGCAGCGCCTGGAAACCCGCAGATACAGGGCTGACTTGATTATGTTATACAAAATGATTCATAATTATGTCGAGTTCCCTTTCGAAGATTTGTTTCATTTCGATGGTGATACTGGTACTCGTGGACACTCTCTTAAACTTCGCTTTGAAAGAACTTCGTCCTTAGACTCTCGCCGCTATTCATTTGCTGTCCGTGTAGTTGGGCCTTGGAACTCACTAGATGAATTCGTCGTAACAGCGCCATCATTGGAGTCCTTCAAAGCTCGGCTACATGTCTCTGGGGCTCTGTCAACGCATTAAAGTAGCCGTTGCTGTTTGCCTTGTATTTTTGTTGCAGTACAATTAAAGAAGTATCGAAACTGTCCGTGGCAATCCATGGACTCAAGGGGCGAACACCATTAAAGATTAGTACTGGTGTTGCCCCAACCAGGTGCGTTAACCAGGTGCGTTATAAATTGTCAGTAATATGTTAATCCCAGAAACGAAGATTATATGGTGATCATTTCTTTTTGGTGTAAATTATGCATATTTAAACCGAAATAGAGTTTCTATTGTCCAATGGTGCAGAGTGGGCCATTTAGAACTGCCGATTCAGTTAAGCGGGCTCCAGTTCATTTAACCCTTAAAGGCCCGAATTAACTTGTGTATCGCGAAATGTACAAACTGAAGCCGGATGGCGCAGATCGGACCCGATCTATTTGGTGACACCACAGAACAAACCGCTGAGATATTGAGCTGTTGATAGATTCCTTAAGGAACCACGCAGTGAGCGAAATAAACAAATCGGAAAAGGGTGTACCGCAGTGTAATAGCCTGAGTTTTTATACTAGTTTCTCTGACATTCAAAACGGTACTAAAACGGAACAAATTTGAACCTAAATGGCGATCAGATACCGGTGGAGCGTGATCCCAATGACGATGTGAAAATAATTTGTGGTTATAATTGAAATAAACACTGCATTGACATAATGTGTACATGTCATCACGCTCCACCTGCCTGAGGTGCGCGAGGTGATTTTCGCGCCACACAAGGCTATTCTTAGAGGTATCCGGTCGACCCAAGAATAACGGAATGTGTAATGGTATCATATTACAAAATGTTGTCGTTCTGTAATTGTGTGTGTGTTCCAGAGGAAACGGATGCGTACTCGGATGAGCCAGGGACAATAACCAGACTACTTCTTTTACAGCTCGGGAACCACGCGGTTTTTTGGTGTCCTAAGACTGATCCTGGTGCTCATGCCTGTAAACAATAACATACCTTAATTCTCAGTTATAGTTGCATATACTGTGTGCTAGGACACGTCCGGGGCATCGTGCAGAAATTCTACAAAACCTCCGACCGAGCCTTTTGTTGCGACCTAGCCCCGGGGAAGACTTATCCTGGCACACGGCAGTGAAAGTGCTATTTGTTAAATTAGTTGGATTTTATACTATCGGAAAGGTAATTGAATCTAAGGAAAGGATCAGAGGAAGCTCACAGATTCAGTACAAAAATCCATTCTATTGCGTACAATTTAAAATCCTAAATTTTGGATTTTTCTTGCAATTCAAGATAAAACGGGAACTATCAATTATAATTGGGGTCCTCTAAGGTTTCTGAATCACACCCTAGGGTCGACTTATCTCTTACCCATAAGTACTTAGAGACCCCAACTAAGCGTACAAACTCTCAATTTTCAACGCCTCAAATCACAACAAAGGTGACCAAAATTTCCAGATTTTTTGAGCCCCGCACCTCCACTTATACCAATTATCGCACCATAAACCGGGAACTCCTAACCCCACCGGCTAGCCGCGGACCCTCATAATCCACGCGTGACACCAAAATTTTCTACATTTCACGCCAAAACAGCCTCCAACAGGTCACCTATAGGAGATACATCGAAATTTCTTTTTTCTCTAGTAGGCGCCCTACCAGGGCATGGACCTGATCCCACCGACGGCCGCATCCTATTCCTAGTTAGCCAATAATTAACAAAAGCCAAAATTTTTATAAAACTGAGAAGCGCCTAAAGCGCTGATACATTTCATTGTCAGAGGAACCTCGCACCGACCAGCGCGAGGTTTAGTTGTTTAAGCAGCCCTTCAGCTGTTGTACAGCTTACACTCTGTCTAAGGCCGACAGTACCATTGACTGTGTTTGTAATATTGATGATCAACTGCGATCCGTGATGTACGGTTACTCGGTAGTTAGTGGTGGTTACTGTATTACTTGCTGTTCAATATCAAACTGGAGAGAGCACCGATATCAAACTGGATGGGAGCACCAATATCAAACTAGAGTTTCGTAGAGTTCTATATACGACATGTCGTGTGTAACACTGGTTACATACGACATGTCGTGTGTGACATTGGTTACATACGACATGTCGTATATAACATAGCTACGTACGACATGTCGTATGTAACATAAATTTTTGAGTAGATGGGCGCATTATTCTGTGAATCAGCAAGCCTAGTGGTGAAAAGAAGGATTAGCGAGAGAGAAGAGTAGTTTAAACCTGGTGGCAACCGCGATCACCGTCGCCGTCGCATAGTGTCAATAGGTTAGGAGCACTTACCTAAATCATTGAGTTTGTGCTGAGAATATTCACAGTACTATAAAGTACTAAATTCTCTTTAAAATTTGTATACCCACGCCGTGTAGCAACAGTAGATAGCCTCGCGTAATTTTGCCAACAGACGGAATGCCTCGGTGATCCTGGCGGGTTAATTTAACACGTCCTGGGATCACAGACAGCCTTCCTTCCCTTTTCAACACTTAAAAAGGTGCCACTGCCAAATATGCTTAGATTTTCAAAACAGTCCAATCGATGGAGAGCTATATAGTTACTTGGTGAGACGGTGATGCGCCGGTAGTCCAGGAGCCTCAGGTCAATCAGTGAAACCTGGGTACGCCGAACAGATAAATTTGCGGAGTCATTTGCACGTTGGGTGGAGAAGATTTGCAAATCAATGGGTCCAACCTTAGCAAACGCTAGACATTTTACAGCACGTTGCTTCCCTTGTTAAATTACTAGCTGAGGAATATGGCGACGTCATCGTAACTACTTAAATGGTGGAAATGACTGCGGACCCGGAACACGCAGCACTGTCCCGGAGTGCTAGTGAAGTGTGCAGAACCAGAAAGAGGTGGAGTCGACCGCAAACACTGAGAATCTGAGCTGTTCAAAAGTTAGCACAAATCGCTCTCTTATAAGTTATCTCCTGTCGGCGGGAGATTCCAAAAGGAGTTAGCCGTCCCCAAAAGTTCAAATACAAATGAAAGCAATTTTAGGATGTAGACTCTCTAGGCGGGCCTCCACGGTAGAGATCCTCGTCGGATTACAATTTTAACGTACGATAGTGAGAAAGGCAGGCAACGTCGCTCTGTTTCCAGGTGACGCGGCCTCGGCTTCCTGACCCCGTTATTGCTGTTAGTTCCTCACTTGTCGCAGCGCAAATCAGTTTTGGATATGAATAACAGCATTAGCGTATGAGTGCGGCGGAATGTTCGCGGGTAACTCCAGTCACAAAGAAAGTGAGCAGTTGAACGCAGGGGGTTGATAAGGTCATCGACTTACAAGGATGCTGATATTCGCACCAGGATAGTGATAAAGAAAACCAAAAGCCTGGGTTCATGGATTCCGTTTTCCAGTAAACCACTTAAGGCTCGCGTTTAGGGAAAGACAAAATTCCGAGCTCACGGACTGCATTTTTTGCAACAAAAACTTAAGGATCGCGGATTTCCCTTTTCACAAATTAACCCGAGAAACCGACGCGAACACATATCATTATAAGCGACCGCATCCCGGTACCCTGCGTGGTACCTTGCAGTAATTCAATGTATAGGAGCGTCTGTACATTGAACAAGAGATCGTTGCGACTGAATAACCGTTGTAATAAAAGTAAACAGTGTGTGTCCAGTGGTTGTTCAAGCGATATGTTTTGTTGTCAGAAAGGTAACTTTTAAGTTAAATCATCTCAAACAGGACAAAGGATGAAGCTCAACACTCAAAAAAAATAGGGGTTAGAATTGACCCATTAACGCAGAGATGACCTTTGAAACTAGTACCGGTTAGCAATGTGGCAGCGACAATCAAACGTTCGTGTGGCGGGACACCTCTAGGCTTTGATCAACAACTGCATAAGATTCCACCCACCAACGAAATAAAGGTTCCTGGAGGTAGCTCCACAGTGCTACCGTATACATGCAGAGGTCCGAAATCGGTTCACAAAAGAGACCATTAGGTAGGGACTGTCACACGTACGACAAAAGACATAGGAACCTAGAGGATTTTAGGCTAAGGAGGGAAAGTTGGGTCTGCTATATTACCTGTGAGCAGGCTTATGGGTTGACCCTTCCTCAGGTCAACTAGATACCACTACCATACTCCATACCACTAGATGCGTGGGCCAGTATAGGGGCCAGGCCGAACACACTAAACTCGCCGGTGTCGTATATTTTCCCCAGTGAGATTTTTCCCCCTCTAAAGTATAATATTTTTCCCACTGTGAGATTTTTACCACCTATTGTTATTTTTAACAATATGCATGGAGCTAGGGGTCCATAAGGGTCAAAAACGGCCAAAATATGGACAAAGAATTTACACAAAAAACAGATGCACATTTGACTAATACTAACATTGTCTACATTAAAAATTGATACAACTATAACTGGCTACCTGGAAATTCGGTCAGCACCCCAATTTCGAAGCAGCTGTGCAAATGCTGCCGCATAGCCTTCTGCTTAAATACCTTGCTGAGAGGCGCTCTATCCCGACTGCGTTCGAAATGGCAAACACACCGCAGTCGTTCGCGCCCACCTGCTGCTGGCAGGGCATTTCGTACACTTCCGTGGCATCCTCATCCCTATATATTGCTTTTAACTGCCCGGTGAGCTCATCCGTCACACTCGCGGCGGACTGCATTGAGTGGTAGACCTCTACAACCCCGTCGATGCACGTGGAAACCACCCAGTGAACTCGACAAGAAAGATAGTGAATCTGCACGCTTGTGCGACTCGTATCAACTTTCTTGTATTGTAGTGTTCCTAGCACTGTGTCCGGAAACCATTTTGCGTTGATAATAGCGTTTGTATCTTTAAATTTAGCGTTGTATGACCATTTCGGTTTTTGACTTATGGACCTCTAGCTCCATACCAGAGAAGCAGAGCCAAGGCTCATTATCGTTTCATAACAACCCACCGGCACACCTTTATGATGCATAATGTTAAAAATAACAATAGGGGATAAAAATCTCAAGGGGGGGCAAATATTATATTTTAGAGGGGGAAAATCTCACGGGGTAAAATATTATATGCCACCGGTAATCTATTAAGCTGAGTGGCTCCCTTAGATCGTCCAGTGAATCGCCGGGGCAGTCGTGGAAGCCGGGATGTCCGGCCACCACAGTGGGCAATGGTGGTGCAGCTGGGATCCCTTAGGGCCAAAACTGGTCTTAGTACACAGCGCGCAACAAAGTAGAAACAAACCGAAATTACAAAAGAAAGTTGATACGAGTCGCACAAGCGTGCAGATTCACTATCTTTCTTGTCGAGTTCACTGGGTGGTTTCCACGTGCATCGACGGGGTTGTAGAGGTCTACCACTCAATGCAGTCCGCCGCGAGTGTGACGGATGAGCTTACTTGGCAGTTAAAAGCAATATATAGGGATGAGGATGCCACGGAAGTGTACGAAATGCCCTGCCAGCAGCAGGTGGGCGCGAACGACTGCGGTGTGTTTGCCATTTCGAACGCAGTCGGGATAGAGCGCCTCTCGACAAGGTATTTAAGCAGAAGGCTATGAAGCATTTGCACAGCTGCTTCGAAATTGGGTGCTGACCGAATTTCCAGGTAGCCAGTTATAGTTGTATCAATTTTTAATGTAGACAATGTTAGTATTAGTCAAATGTGCATCTGTTTTTTGTGTAAATTCTTTGTCCATATTTTGGCCGTTTTTGACCCTTATGGACCCCTAGCTCCATGCATATTGTTATCA
>JASANE010012099.1:0-36993 GCA_030248225.1 Trileptium ribeirensis | reverse complement strand
ATGTTTGTTCTTCGTTCAGTTACGTCTGGTGTTGAGGGATCAATTTCCAAAATCCAGCCTCCAGCCACGATATAGAGGACCTTATAAAGTGTTAGAACGTGACAGTAAAGCGGTAACAGTTGAAATACAGAATAAAGCTCAAAAGTTGTCTGTGGACAGTGCTAAACCAGCGTATATCAATTACGAGTTTCAGAATTATTCGTCTGATAATTCTCTAAACGAGCATAAAAAAGATAAAAAGGTATTATTAAAACCCAACCACTTATCGTAGAAACCTTCGATAAAAATAAAATTTTGGTTGGGACAATCGTTTTTGCTAAGTTCAAAAGATTCCAAGCATGGCCTGCTAAGGTAATTAGCACGGAAAATACGCCATTACCAAATTTAAAACAACCCCGTAACACCCTTCCTGTTCAATATTTTCGTACCAACAGATACTCGTTTGCACCCATAGGTGGTGTTACTGAGTTTATCTACAACGTAAGATCTAAAGCTTATAACTTCAACCGGGCTATGGTATGAGCAGAAACGGTTATAGCTAACGAATATCAACCACAATTACATTTTCGTAAGACTAATTCATTAATTAAAAAGAAGAACAAAAAGGTTCGTTTTCGAGATAGTACAGAATTGGTCGCTCCTCGACTACCCTAGGGGGTAGTGTAAGGTAGTGTACAGTTTAATGCATTATCATAAAAATATATTTTCATGAGTTGTTCTTATGGTGGATGGTTTTCGTTTTCATAAAAACTGTCTATTTTCAGTAAAAACTACTAGCTTCTCCAAAAATCATGTTGTACGCAGTTGCGTTTTTGTTAGCAATATTTTCTTTAAATGCGAACACGTTATCTTTATGAACGTTCACTGATAGCGGCTCACAAGTCAATAATGAACCGTCAGTTTTATAATTACTTATTTCACTAATTTTTAATATTAATAGAGGTTAATTATGAACAAGGAAAAGGTTGACAAAAGAGAGAGAATGAGAGGGAGAATGAAGAAAAGAGAGAAAAGGGAAGGAAGACGAAAGAGAAGCAGAAAACAAAGACCAGCAAAGAGCAAAAGTCACAGAAAGAGAGACACAGACACAATCAAGACACTAACCAAACAGGTCGATTAAATACAGGGAAATAAAAGACACGGGTACGATCAGGGTATGGGGCGCGGAATTCTCGTGAGAAATCGGTGTAAGCTAAAGATGAAGCCGACGCAAAGAAGGGTTCGCACGGCACCAAACATGGGGGAGGGAGTTCAGACGCACGCAAGATTGGGGATTAAACAAATTATACCAAATTACATATATTATAGTGTACGAAGATTTAGCAGGCTTCACTGCGTTAACAGATGGGCAGATCGATACCTCGAAGAGATTTTTAACTTCGTGATAAGAAGACAATTCGAATGAGGGGTCACAGCTATACTCCATGATTAGGAAATATAAAAATACTAAAGTGACGAAAACATAGAAAGTTTTGCTGACGGAGGGGGCGCTATTATGTGTTGTCTTGAGTTAACGAAAACGCGGACTGAGGCTCGCCGGATATATTTTCATATGTTTTAGGAAGATGAACACAATTATGGGTGATATGCCCACAGTAGACCTAAAATAAAATTTTCGCTATTTTATGCCCACTAGCAGTCTATTTTGGAAGGTACTTTGGCAAATAATAGCGAACAACGGAAGGGTTCTCAAAGACTCGCTAAAAATGAAATTTGAAATAAGTAGTAGTAGAGCATCTGGTTTAATGGCCGTAGTGAATTATTATTTTAACATTAATGAATCAAACTTTCAAAGAAGCATTATGTGAGTTCATTGTTGCAATTATCAAGGATAAATCCAACGATAACAGCTGTTGATCACACACCAAGTTTTGAAATAAAATGTCGGTTAGCATGTTCATTTGATCAGTATATCCAGCACTTGTACTATTTCCGTAAAGTATCGAGGAATCTAAAAAAGTTAAATAAAATACATGGTAGGCGAATGGCTCACCGCTAAAAGTCTCATGTCAAGTTATATTATTAGAAACAGAACAGCTCACTGCGGAGTGTTCGAGTAAAGGAATCCGCCGTGTATGTGATGTGAAGTTAATTCTAAGGCTCAGGCTTTGTATGTAACAGCCCGAGATTTTCAGGGTTTTTTAACGGAATATCTAAAGTAGAGAAAACATCCAAATCAAGGTCAAAAACAGGGGCAAATTCAACATGATGGGCGATCGGATACCGGTGGAGCGTGACTCGAGCGTTACATTGTGTTACCATTTATTGTTGTTATAAAATAAAGATGTATCATGATTATAATCTGTTGTATCGTCACGCTCCACCCGCCCGAAGTGCACGGTGCGATTTTCGCACCACAATGGAATAATCGTGATTTTATTTGTGGTATCCGGTCGGCCCCAAATTAATTTAATAATATAACATGTATTACCATAATAACGTATTTTGGGGAAAGTGGTGGCGCACTCAGATGGGCCGGGAAAAAAGGGCGAAATTTCCACGATTATCTTTCCGGTTTCATCGATTCGGTGCCCTTAGGTCGATCCCGGTGCGCATCCACAATGACATTGATAATAATAATAATGTTGATAACGATTGGTGTATTATGAAAAGTATTTTGTATTGCATGTCCGCACAGGTCAGGATGTTACGCGGAATCCTTACCCGAAATTCAAGCGGAGAAATTTTACGGAGAAATTTTGTTACAGTTCGGATCACGAAGGCATATCCTGGCATGCAGCTATGGTAAAACTGAATCGGGGACTGAAGTGTAAAATCAAATTAATAGGAAAGAAGATGGACAAAATCTGTCGGAATCTCCTTTTATGGGAGTGCGTTAAAAGTGAAAATTTTCATATTTTCAGGCAGTTAAGACCCAACCGAGCATAAGGGACTTATAAGGTTTGTAAATTGCGTGTTCAGGTCAATTTATCTCTTACTCACAAGTACTTATAGACTCCAACAAAGCGTTAGAAAACCCAAATTTCAAGGTCCCAAATCACAACTAAATTAACCAAAACTTCCCCGGGTTTTTGAGCTCTACACCTCCACGGGGTCTTATCTTGATTATTTCGTCGAAAACCGGGGCCACCCGACTTCACCGGACCCAAATAACCCTCGTGCCACCAAAACTTTCTATTTTTGTTGCAGAAAAAGGCCTCTAACGGGCCACCTATTTGCCTTACACTGGTAATTTTATTTTCATCAGTAGGCGACCAGCCAGGGCATGGATCTGACCCCGCTCCCGGCCGTTTATTGCCATCCGTTGGCTCACAATTGGCTAAACCATGTTCATAACCTTATAAAGTTACAGCGCCAGCGCACTAAGCACTCGTATGTTTTGCTGTTTGCAATTTGCTGCGCCGACCAGCGCGAGGTTTGGCATCGCTGGCACCCTTCGGCGACTTCTTGCTACGTGCGTTGTTTTCTCGTATTGTGCCCGGCGGGAGTGTTGTTTTCCTGCATTGTATTAAGCGTCAGTGCCCATTAGGGTTGCGGCCTGCAATGATATTAGCTTTTTGGGTTTTCGCTTATATTCAGATACATTCGTTTTATATTTATCTCTATTGTGTTATTTAGTGGCATTGGGAATTTGAAATTTTGAAATTTTAGCAGGACAATGGCGGAAAGGGTACCAAAGGGGGTAACGTAAGGATATTAAAAGGAAAGGCCCGACGCAGCGTCGGGACCAGTCGTAGGGTGCAGCGCCGAGTGCGGCGGTTTTCTTTTAAGTTCGCTGTTGTCGCCAAATTCTGTTTTTGTTCGTTGTTTTCGATTTGAGCTTTCACATTTTTCGCGTCTCGGCTTCCCTAAGATGGCCTCTTGCTGTACAGATACAGTGCAGAGTCCTTCCTGGTGCACTTTTCCGTTTGACGTTTTATTAGCAGGGGCAGCCCTTGCGGGTGCTTGCGCGTCCGACGGATGTTCCGTGCAGCTGTAAGTGTGTGCCCCGATAAAGGGGAGAAAATTGCGTCAAAACTGAACCTAAATTACTGTCGGTCCTCGACTGGTTCCCCGCTCGCCGGGTCGGAAATTAGTGTTTTCTAGACCCGGGGGCGAAAATTTATTTTTAGTGATATGAATAGGAGTAGGGGAGTAAAATACACACGGGGAAGGGGGAAGGACATAGGGACACGGGATGGGTAATGCGCGACTAAACTTAACCTGCGCCCACTAACTATCCTGTTTTGTAAAACCCGATGTCGAAGCCACATCCATTGTTAGCGGACAAGTAATAAAGGGGATTCGATTCATTACAACCGCAAAAGTATTTATTCGCAATCGGCCAATAACTGTTCCACGACAATTATCAGTTTTCACTTAGGATTCGTCTCTGTTCGCGAACAAATTCAATGTAAATGCGACGGAATAAACGAAATGGTCCTGTATTTTGTCATTATGTTCGCGAACATAACCCTCGGTAATTCAAAAGCGATAAAATTTCGTTCGCAAACAATTTTAATGTTCGCGAACAGAAAACAGCAAATTTTTGCCTCAGTTGATAGAATTCGCTAACGCCATTTTTTTTCAAATAACAAAATAGGATAGTCAGCTGGTGTAGCTAAAGTTTACTCACTCATAAGATGCTGACAACGACGTGTTGGCCTGGAGGCAACCGCTCAGGCGGACAATATTTCAGCATAAGTAGAAATCAGTTGCTAGGCTACCCTTATAAAATGTAGAGCCTTTGTTCCCTGAGCATTTATTGTAACCGAAAATTCGCTTCAAAACTAGTTCTCCATGCCGCGTAGACACGGTAGGGGACTACATCGATTTACCCTAAATATTTTAGGGCCCCGCCGCGAATCGGCACGTTAGGACACCACACAACTTCGAGCGGTCTTATAAAGCTATTAAGCCCCGTTTCGATTCACGTTCACCGTGCACGCTATCAAGTTGGTAACATAAGTTTAGCTTATAGTAAGGATAAAAGAACGCGGACGGCTCCAGGTCACACGAGTGAAAGACCCATCTTTTGGGAGAGCAGGAGGAGCGCACTGCTCAAAACGGGCGCGGTCATTTGCAAGCGGGACTAGAGGCCATACAGGAAAGCTGAAGAACGGAACCACTGAGGCCAGACCCGAAATTCGAGCTCATGCCCTGAACTTTTGCTTATCCCCAATGGAATTAACTCGTTAGCCTCAAAACCCAGACGGGTCTCATGCCGTGAGGAAACGGTAGAGCACCCCGTCACGATTTTCAACAATCAATAACTATCGTCGGGTCGATGCGGCTGCTCCAAAGGGAGTGACGTGTCATGACCTTTCGCGCGTTATGTTAACCTGTTTTAGTGGTTCTCGCGTTTTCACTGCCTTAGCGAAACGGGGGTTTCCGAAGGGTCTTAAGCGTAGGCTTTCATAGTTTCTTTTTGCGTTTGAATCAAGTTAATTCTGGCTGAGGGGCGCGGCAGCAATCGCGCTGGATTGGTGCTTGCAAATGATGGCGGGCCCGCATGCGAAATGAAAAAGGCCCGGAGAAGTAATCAACCAATTTAGGAAGCGAGATGGAGTCAGCTGCGACCCTTGTCTGATTCGAATTTAATTAAAATTGTTAGGGACCGCACCCCTTAGGCGAGCTACGGCCCTGAGGAGGATATAAACCAAATGCCGCGCCCTGCTTCAACAAAATTATTAGGCGCGGACCCCCACCTCGTGTAGACACGGTAGGGTCCTCGTCGCAGCAATCTATTTTCATATCAAATCATAGACCTAAAATCTTAGGAAGGCAAGCAACGTCGCCCTGAATTAGGGAGACGCGGCATTGGCTTCCCGCCTTTGATAGGGTCACTCACTTTCCCCACCTCAACCCGTGCAGAATGCGTTTTGATTATAATAGCGAATCCCGTTTCTTCGTAATCATGAAAGGCTCACAGGTGACTCCAGACTCTGTGAAAGTGAATCCGTACAAGGATTGAACGGGAGAAATCAACAAGGTGGTTTGCAGGAGTAGCTGACTACTGTTAAGGCAGCGATTGTTAAAATATTGCCAAAAGGCCAGCGAAAGTCCAGCAGGGAATAAATTTGAGGGTTAGGGGCCTGTTTTCATGACCTTGTAGTAAGACCACGTTGATAGAAATTCACATCGCAGGTTAACTAGTCATGGTACACTGCGTGGTACCTCAGTTACGTCGTTGTATAAAATGATGTTTTTGTGTGAGTGTGCATAAATTGTTGATCTCAATGCAAAAAAGTGTTAGGGTGTTACTTTTATGCTCAGGCGATAGGCTTTATTAATCCCAGATGTCTAAGGTTCTTCAGCACAAGTTGAAACTAAAATCGTTAAAATCCGATAAATTGATAACACAATGTTACAAGTTACGAACAAGCCTTTGATGGCTTTTCACAACTCACTTCAAAACGCTTCGACCAGATAAGGGCCCTGTGATCGGTACCCAGGTGTTCCTTAGAGTTGCTATTTCTAACGAGGAGGCCCGTATTAGGTTGATCAGTGACATTGTCAGGCCGGGTTTACACGTATAAGATCGAGATACGAGGACACACCACCGGTGAGAATTTGAACAGAGCGAGGGAAAGGCGGGTCAACCTTATTACCTGTGAGCAGGCCTAGGGGTTGACCCTCCCTCAGGAGAACCTTCATATCACTAGATACGTGGGCCAATATAGGGGCCAGGCCGAGCACCCTGGTTAACCCGCCGGCAGCTTGCTAAGCTAAGCGATTCCCTTCGGTCAACTAATGGTTCACCGGGGAGTCGTGGAAGCCGGGGTTGTCCGGGCACCACACCAAGAAAAATGGTGATGCCGCTGGGATCCCTTAGGGCCAGAACTGGTCCTAGTACAGTATATATCGAGAACGACATAGCTGCATTTCACTTCCGCCTCTAACGGTGCATTGCCTACCGCTAGCAACGTTACGAGATGTGATGATTATAATCTATTCTTAGACAGCTATTGACAATTTGATAGTTTTAGCCGGAAGCAAATCATTGCGGTCGTTAATGAAATTTGTCAACCATACCGTTGACCATTTTTGTGAACGCTATACTATTAAGTAGCAGTCATCCGGTACACCCCGATGAACCTTATTATACTAAGCTCAAAAAGTTAGGGCCCAATAATGTTGGTATTTAGCGTAAAGTTGAAATCCTGCACAAACAGTATTGCAGCCTTCAGTCTAGTAAATCGATACGATATACACAAGGATTTGAGGATTGAGGCGGGCTTTCGTTTGGTGGCTAGCGGACGCTACCGGGTTGTTAACGTATGTCTACTTGAGACCAACACTCTATAGCTCTAACCAAAAAATGTTACAAGCGGGATCTCAACACTTTATTAGCTATTATTATGTCGTACAATATTTTGCTCATCGTAATTCCATGCCTGTACTTGTACCAGGGTTGGGCATCGGAAAAACCCAACGGAAAAATGTTCCCCCCCCTCCTCCCCGCCGCCCCCTTTGTGGCTATCCACCGCCATCCTACTCCCCGCATCGGTCTGTTTACCTGTGATAGATATCCGCGGGCATGTATGGCATTTTTACCACGACGGGTCATAAACTAAATAGATCGACAGTTGGATCGTAGACTTAAATTATATACTCTATTATATTAATGCACTTCCATCATCACTTGGACGGTGTTGCAGTTTGACACCAGTTACATTTACACAATATTAAAAATTTGAAGTACTTTCACTATTAATTCGAACAAAATAATGATACGCACTCCTATTGATATAGCCACCGTGTGGTTTTCACATAACCCTGCCCGTTGGATAGATGCAAGTGCCGCTGCATTGTGTGGTTGCAAATTCTATGTGACAACATTGCAGTTTTAGACCTTTTTCAGTAACTAAGGCATTGACAATCAACAGCGGGATTTAATTTCGCATAAAACTGTGTTTCCCTGCTATTTTTCTAAACAGGATAACAAGTAAAAAGCTAATGATAAAATTTGACTTTTCCGTTTTTTCCGTTTTTTCCATTTTTTTCGAGAAAAACCCGGTTTCTTTCCAGTCCGACTTTTTTCCAGAAAAAACCAACCCTGACTTGTACCACTATGGCAAGTGAAATTTTTCGGTTATTTATTCTTTATCATCATTGGTTAGTTCAAATTAAGAAAATTGGATATCGAGCTGATGGACTTGTAACTCAGCACCAGCGCACACTCGCTAGACAAATACATCTTACCAATTCAAAATCACTCCGAGTTTAGCGCCACCATAATTATGGCCCAAGTCAACTTCCGGGACTTCCCCTTTTCTCGTCGGAAATAATATTACATTGTAGTATGTGTCCCAAATATTAGACACACACTTTGTATATTTTGTTTTTCATATCTTCCCGATTTCTCGTTTTCCCAATTTTCCATATTCTCAACCCAGACAATATGGGAAGTCCGGTGAACGGAAAATTGGGAAAACGAGAAATTGGGAAAACGGGAAATTGGGAACACGTGAAGTTGGGAAAAAGGAAATTGCGAATAGGGAAAAGGGAAATACGAGAAATTGGGAAAGCGGGAAATTAGCAAAACGAGAAATCGGGAAAATGAGAATTTATGAAAATCGGATGCCCGGAAAATGGAATTTTAGGATCTCGACTTCGTTGCTTTCTAAAATTCACATTTCCCATTTTAATAACTTCCCTGTTTCTCAACATTTTTCTGTTTCCCAATACTATGATATCCCCAGTTTCGTGTTTCACCATTTCCTCCACATTTCTCCATTTTGGTACTTTAGTGTTTCCAAACATTGTTTCGTGTCGCTACTTTAGCTGTTTCACAGTATTTTTCGTATCCCTAGATCGTCGGTTTAACCAGTTTTCTATAACGATGAGTCGACCTTATTACCAATATATAGGCGTAGGGGTTGGCTCTTCCTAGGAAGCTTGTAATCTCGGTTTTGCATTTTATTATTGTAACATCGAGCAATCGTGCAATGGTCACGTTGACAGCTGTAAAAGGATTTAATTTAAAAGGCTTTAATTTGAAAATGTTACTTGAACTAACCAACTTTTTATTTCAGCTTTTCATTATAAGGGTTTTACGGATTTTAAGGTCGACTACCTTGAATTTTAGAATCGTGTAGTCTTTCTTCATTTGTTAGGTTATGTATCGCGTGCAGGCCATCAATTTTTCGCTACGCTGAATACGACAATTTGGTTATTTGCAATCCACCACGAATAGCTCATGCATTTTTCAGCGGTTTTAGGATCGATGAACACGATTTCCAGTATATGGTCTGCCTTCTGTTGTTAGTTTGCGCATTGCTTGTTAGACATCAAGCATGGTCCATATATATGTTTTAGTGCACTGAATACAATCATCGAGATAGACAACTTTTCAGAAAAAATACTTTTTGGGCGACTTCTTCCAGCACCGCTGTGAGCCTGAATATGATACGGTGATCTTTTTCTTGAAATAAATTTTTCAAAGTTCGTCAAACTTGATTTCATGAATTGTGTAGTCTGTCTTCATTTGTTAGGTTATTTATCACGTGCAGGCCATTAAGCATGCTGTATATTATATTTTTCGGTAGGCTGAATACGACAATTTGGTTATCTGCAATCCGCCTCATATGGTTAATGCATTTTTCAGCGGTTTTCAATTTGTCTAGGGTCGATGTACGCGATTTCCACAATATAGTATGTCTTCGGTTGTTTGGTTATGCATTGCGTGGCAGGCATCAAGCATGGTTCATATATATGTTTTAGTACACTGAATCCAATCATCGAGATGTGCAACTTTTCAGAACAATACTTTTTGTGGGAACTCTCCTACGGCCGCTGCAAGCCTGGATATTGTACCGTGATCTTTTTATTGAAGTAAATTTTTCAGCCTTGCAGCGGCCCTGTGAGAGGTCCCACAAAAAGTATTGTTCTGAAACGTAGACATCGAGGATTATATTCAGTATACTAAAACATATATATCGACAATTCTTGATGCCTAGCAGGCAATACATAACACAGCGACCGAATACGGTCTACATTTTGGAAATCGTGTTTATCGACCCTAAACACATTTAAAACCCTGGAAAAAGTATGAACTATTCGTGGCGGATTGTAGATAACCAAATTGTCGTAAAAACATTACCGATAAACAGAATATACGCCATGCTTGATGAAAAGCACGCGATACATAAACAAATGAAGACAGACTACACAATTCTAAGAATCAAGTTCGTCGGACATAAAACCCCTGAAATCCTTTCAAATTTTATAATATACACAACCTAGCAACCGAAGACACACTATATTCTGGAACCGGTGCTCATCGACCCTAGCGTGTGTATTTATTTCCATCTACGGCCATGTATTTATTTATTTTGGAAAACTTTCAGTGGAAGGACAACTGTGGTTTTCTGGGGACGCAGATATTGACCCTAGCGCATTTTTGTTGGAAGGAAAGTAGAACATCTGACTGAAATATATATGTCTCTGTCGCGACACATCGTAAGGAAAATCAGTGGTGGTGAGCTATCACAGTAAAACTCTAAATATATTTTTGTGTTTTTCGAGGAGGGGGCTGACCCCTGAACAAATCGAGACTTTGACATTTGTGTAGCTGCTGCCGGCGCTCACCTGTTCGTACAGTGACAAATTTGACAAATACTTTATAGCGTAAGATTTAGGTTATCTATCACATACAGTAACAATTTCATATCATAATTATGTATATGCGGAAAACAAGCGTCCTGGAAGTATGGCTCATTTCACGCAAGAGTCGTCGTTCGAGTTTGAAGGACAACAGTCAGTAAATACTTAAATATTTAGCTATGTGTTTCGTCTGATTACGTAGAGCGAAATATAAAAATGTTGCTCTTTGTTATGCAAAAGTTTCAAATCAAAACGACCCTGATGAGCTTTAACACTATTGTGAAGCTTATTTAGCTCTATAGAAAGCAGCAGAGTACAAGGAATGCAAGAATTAATTTTTGTAGCAGACGAGTGTTGGCTGGCAGACAACAATCTACTCCTATTGCCGCGACTACAAACTACTTATCTACTATGACCACATAACTGAAAACAACCATATTTTCTTTTTTCTAACATTACTGCTGTGTTTTGCTTTTGGTTGGCAGATGTAACTGCTATTGAAGAATATTTGAATCAGATCAAATTGACTTCACATGTTAAGTTCTGCCACCCCAAGGGTAAAATTTTATCCTCTAAGCCAAAGCGTGAGTGTGACCCTAAGATTAAGAGTTGGGATCACAACGAAGCATCAATTTTTTCCTATGATGTACATGTAAAGTTTCCCACTATTAATTTCGGATCTTCCCAATTTCCCAACTTCTCCATTTTTTACTTCCCATTTTCCAATTTCCCGACTATTAATTTCTCATCTTCCCAATTTCCCAACTTCCCATTTTCCCACTTCCCACCTGCCAATTTCCAGACTATTAATTTCCCATCCTCTCTATTTTCCAATTTCCCATTTTCCGACGTCCCATCTGCCAATTTCCCATCTTCCCAACTTCCTGTTATGCTATTTTCGCATTTCCCAACTTCGCACCTTCACTTCTTTCCAACTTCTCAAGTAACCATTTTCCGTTTACCAATTTTCTAACTTCCAAATTTTCATTTTTACAATTTCTCTCTTCCACGTCATAAAAAATTTTCAGCTTCTTAATCGCCTATTTTTTCATTTTCCCGTCTTGCCTATGATATTCAGCTTAGTACGACCTATTAATCAGAATATTTGTGTATCTGATTCTATAGAGACACTCACAAATAGTTAATATCTTCCACGGGAAGTTTAGAAGCCCCTAAAGGTGACATGGGCCGAATTTTTAATGCAGTTTTTGGTCAAGCACATAGCTGGCGATCCTTAAGTACTTGCGAGTGAGTGATGGGTGGCTCCAAATGCGCCATTTTGACCCCTTAGTGTGGGCCCTCCCGATAATGCTTTAACTTTACCCTATTTACAGTGGAAACCTAAAATTGGTGAATTACATTACCGCAATTAAAACGATAATCCTTTTGAATTTTATCTATTTCCTTTAACCTCATTTAGTTTCAATGCCATTTCCAATAGTACAAAATTCTTAGTTCAAAAAATTACATTCTTATTGTCGCGTGCCAGGACAAGTCTTCCGCAGAGTTAAGTTACTACGAAGGGCTCGGCGAGTGATTTTATAAAGTTTCTGCACGATGCCTAGGACCCGTTCTGGCACTCATTAGACCACTATCATTAAAAATTAAACACGATATAGTCCGCAGGCTTGCGCACCGGATTCAGTCTTAGGGCACCGAAATCGCGAAATGATGATAACCGTTAAGAGAGTATTCTGACTATTGTCCCGGGCTCATCCGAGTGCGAATTTGGCCTTTATACAACATACAGTTACATTTCTGAATATGTTACACATTCTGTTATTGTTGGACCGACTGGATACTCACCACTTAGTTATGTAAGAGCTTCACTTCTGTATGAAAATCACCCCGTGCTCCTCGGGATGATGGAGCGTGATTGTAGTGATACATAATACATGGTATATTTCATAACAACAATGAATTACGCACGAATTAATACATGGATCACACTCCATCAGTATCCGTCGTCTATTAGTTTAAGTTTTGTTCTATTTTAAGTCTTTTTGTATTATTTTAAATATGGGTAAAAGTAGTATAAAAACTAGTGCTGTTAGACATTACATTGTCCACATTTATTTTGCTTTTTGCGTAGTGATATAGGTCCACTACCCATTGTGCTACTGCTTATTCTCAGGTTCCTCACAAAGCGAGCGAACAGCAATGCGTCTACAGTCCAGCGGTATATAGCGAACATACCTTGCACAACGCCTTGAAATGTGATCGAACTACAGACTAAGCGTTGACTGAAGGTGAGCTGCTGAGGCGTTAGCTTATTCTGTGTCTATTATATAACATAGACTAGATCTAGGCGTTAATTTCATGTTTCCCTTTTCCTTAATAACCATTTTATAGTGCGTGTTTCACATAGAAGTGCGTGCAGGAACTACACGCCGTAGACATGCCGCGCAACGATCTTTCCGCGCGGAAGACAACTTCTTTCCATTGCGCGAAAAATAAAGACCACGGCTTTTCATTGCACGCAAAATGAAGGCAACGGCTTTCCATTGCCCGCAAAATGCTAATAACGCGCTTCTATTACAACATGTTGAGTGCATATTGCTGACTATTACTATGCGGCCAGAGCAACGGTAGCTTCTATATATATCTTGCGTGCAATGGTTGATACCATATCTACAAAAACGTGCAATCGCATCAACCGTATATGCATCTTTGTGCAATTAGCAATGGTAGCGTCTATATTTATAGCTTGCGCGCAATGGTTGTTACCATATCTACAACAACGTGCAATCGCATCAACCATATCTGCATCTCTGTGCAGTTGTAGTCAGAATATATAGATATGCAGCGAAATATTGGTGGTCCCCTCTAGCTTGATATTGGCTTCGTGCAGTTTGACATTGGTGCCCCCTCCAGTTTGATATTAGTGCCCTCCCAGTTTGATATTGATTCCTCCCACCAGTTTGGTGCCCCCTCCAGTTTGATATTGGTTCCCCCTCCAGTTTGATATTGGTGCCCCCTCCAGTTTGATAATGGTGCCCTCTCAGGTTTGTTATTGGTGCCCTTCTCCAGTTATTGATGTCCCTTCCAGTTTAATATACACCTTGGTTTTATTGAAGTGCTTTCGAGCAATGTCAACTTTATAAAATTTTATAAATTTCGGTCGGGTATTGAAAATCTAGCTCGATCGCCGAGTTTACACAATACTCGGCAGAGATAGAGTAAGCATCGCTAGTGCATCGTTCATACAGAAATCTGTGCACTTACTCGACATCGGCAGCATATACACACGTGTGTATGGAAACATTAAATTCGGCTGTAAGTAACAACATTCGTGAGTTGTTACGCAAAGTGGGTTCTTCGTAACAACTTTGTGGTACGTTGTGACGCATAAGAACTTATATGTAACAACGCTCCTAATGTTGTTCCGTTTTGCGCATTTATTACGACTGAATGTTGTTATGTGCATTATAACAACATGCATATGTCGCGACTGTATCAGTTTATATAAGTAAAGTTGAAGGTGATCATATCAAAGTCACATTTATCTGATAAGACACTTTAACCGACATATCACTTAGTCTGCAGTGTTGCGTCAGTGCTACGTTAATGATCAAGGCACAGCCATGTTTGTTAATCAAGTGCAACATGAATTTTTTCATGTTATTTGCTTATTAAAGCTTCTGTTTGAAATAAAATTCGTTTGGAAATATAATCTCTCGTTAAATTTTTGTTACCGCTTTACATCGTATTTGGTTCCCTTTTCAGTCTACAGTACGGTAACCGTTTTATTATATAACTTCTTTGTCGTTTTTTAATTATTCTATCGTGAGTTTTAACGGATAATAACATTGGTAGCATAAGTTCACTTGGACATTCTAGTGATGCTCAGTTCTATCCGCTCGGAATTTCTTGGGCCTACTTTATCACAATATAGCTTTAGTCTGCTTCGATTGTTACAGGAAGGGATGTAATGTTCACAGAGGCGCCGATGCAGTCACTGCCGATTATGGAAGTTTTTTCTACTGGCAAAAATTGGGATAAAATGGAAAAAAGGACGTCCTCGGTATGGCGAGGGTCGTCAACCCCCTGGAGGGCGTCCTTCTGAGGACCTCTGGGTGCCTCAGATGACCTCCCCGGCCTGACTTCGTCTACCACCACTGAGACCTCGGAGTGTAAGCATGTATGCCCTACATAGACATTAGTCTAAACAGTTATATGATTCGAATGTGAGGGTAGCTTGGATCAATGCTTCTGGTTCAGCTTCTGAACTCCAGCCCCAAGTCGCTATAATACGACTGAATAATATATAGCTAAATTTATTCCATCACCGGTCTTTGCACTTTTGCCGCAGGCACACTTCGATATACAACGTATTCTTTTATTTATATAATTAACTTAATCGGAGAATTTTAGTTCAGATCCGAAATTATTCTAGATATTTCGATTTTGTTGTCTATTGTTGCGTTGGTAATATATGTTTCAACTGAATATAATTGCTGTGATCGCAATGTTGTTGCATTGTTTAAATAATCATATTGCAAATACGCAGTAAAACTATATGTGGTAGACAAAAGAGGCACACTGCGACGGAAAAATCTGGGGGGGGGGCGGGGGGCGGGATTGACGACACATTGTGACTGCCCAACTTGGCATATTTCTTGGAAGGACGACTTATATGGCAGCCTGGGAGTATTGGATCCGGCGCCCCTGTCCCTCTACTGTTTATCCCCCATGAACGTACCTTTTCTATTTTCAAGTCAAGCTGTGCGTAATATAACGATATTACATTAACTATACAGACTGTCGGTAGCAAGTTACCAAAAATCTAATGTAAAAATACTAATGTACAAATTCAACAATAATTGCTGATTCACAGAATAATGCGCCCATTTACTCGAAAATTTTTGTTACATACGACATGTCGTATGTAGCTGTGTTACATACGACATGTTGTATGTAACTCGTGTTACACACGACATGTCGTATGTAACCAATGTTATATACGACATATCGTATGTAACCAGTGTTACATACGACATGTCGTACGTAACCCGTGTTACATACGACATGTCGTATGTAACACTGGTACATAAAACTCTACGAAACTCTACTCTAGTTCGATATTGGTGCCCCCGTCCGGTTTAATATTAATGCCCCTGCAGTTTAATATTGGTGCCCCCTCCAGTTCGATATTGGTGCTCCCCTCCAGTTTGATATTGGTGTCACCTCCAGTTTAACATTGGTGTCCCCTCTAGTTTGATATTGGTGCCCCTCCAGTTTGATAATGGTGCCCCCTCCAGTTAGATATCGGTGCCAACCTCCAGTTTGAAACTGGTGCCCCCTCAGTTTGATAGGAGTGTCTCCTCCAGTTTTGTATTGGTGCTTTTTGCAGTTTAACATTGGCGCCCCCTCCAGTTTGATATTGGTACCCCTGCAGTTTAATGTTGGTACCCCCTCAAGTGTGATATTGGCGCCCCCTCCAGTTTGTATTGGTACCCCGGCAGTTTAATATTGGTACCCCCTCAAGTTTGATATTGGTGCCCCCTCCAGTTTGATATTGGTGTCACATCCAGTTTTGGTGTCCCCCTCCAGTTTGATATTGGTGCCCTCCTCCAGTTTGATAACGATGCGCTCCGCAGTTTGTTATTGCTGCCCCTCCAGTTTGAAATTATTGCCTCCTTCAGATTGATATTGGTGCCTCCTCCAGTTTGATATTGGTGCCCCTCTCCAGTGTGATATTGGTGTCCCAATCCAGTTGGATATTGATGCCTACCTCCAGTTTGATATTGGTGCCCCTCTACAGTTTGATATTAGTGTCCCCTCTAGTTTGATATTGATGTCGCCCTCAAGTTGGATATTGATGTCCCCTCCAGTTCGATAGTTGTGTCGCTCGAGTTCGTTATTAATGCCCCTTATATTTCGAAATGACCCCGGTATCATTCACATGGCTCGAGCGTTTTAGGAGATATAGCTATTTTCGATTATTTTGGGTCTCTCGAGCCCTTTTTAAAACCATTCGTCCCAGTCCTGGACCCTGGACCTAATTGAGAAAATACTCTTAAAAATCTGTTATTTGACATTTTTACCCGCAATATATAATCAGTGCTGTTCGCATACAAAAATAAGAACATATCGTCATCGCTTTTGCTGTTGAATAAAAATTTTTTATCTAGATCTATCGTTTCGTTGATGAGTGACAGGGACAGCCAAAAATTTACAGGCATTTTCACCCTAACACCCTCAGTGGACATTACGCTCGCTTTGTCTGTTTCGTTTCAATAATAAATTGATGTAATAACGTAAAAACCAAACAATAATGAAACGATCATCCTAAATATGAATTTATATTAAATTTTGCCTAGAAAGATCTCTGAAATAGATTATAGGCTATAGTACACTGCTATAAAATCCAACTTCAGTTATCATAGTGACTCCAAAAATTGATGGGCTAAACCATGTTATGTTATTGAGGCAGAGTTCCCACTGAGAGCGCTAGGAAAAAATCGCGAAAACTTAGTTTTTGTATGTCGCCGTCATTCATAAGTCATTTTCTGAGTGGCAGATTTCGACAATTTTTTTAATTCAATAGCAAAAGTGATGACGACATGCCATTTTGTTGAACGCGAATATCGCGAACTCCATCTTTCGTGACAAAATGGCAAAAACCAGGTTTTTGAAAGATCTTTGCTAAATCTGGTAAACGGGCACTTGTGTTTCGCAGCCTATATATCTCTCGACACAGACTTCGCATCGAAAACGAAGACCATCAGCATCAGAATCAACTCATCGAGATATAAAACTTTGCTTATTAAGGCGTTTTTGTGAGAACAATCCTTGGGCCGCTACAGGGCTGAATATGGTTCGTCGCCTCTTTGCCACAAACAACAGTTTTTCAAATTTTGCCGTGTTGCTTGTTTTTCCATTAGAACCAGTGCCTATTAGGTTATCAAGCACGCTGGATAGGATGTTTTACTATATCGATTCCAGCTTCACTATATTGTACCTTTTCATGGGGTTCAGAGTTTTACGGTGGACGAACACGAGTTCCAAAAATGTAGTGCGTTTTCATTTGTCTGATGATGTATTGCGTGCAGAACATCAAGACAAGCACCAATACATAATAACGAACGAGTTGATCGCCGTATTGCTGGCGTAATGTCAGTGACTAAAGCCGTAGATCCTGAGCTAGCACACCGCCTAGATGTCATGCGACACGAAATGTCTACGCTGGAAGAACGCGCAGGAGCTGGCTTAGGCACCCGATCAGCACAAGTTAACATGATAATCACTGAAGATGAAGTAGGGCATGAACAAAATGACCCAAACTTTGAAAATGAATACGAATACCCAGAGGAAATCGAAGCAGATCCAGATGCATATCAAGTGAATTCATTACAGACAAGTAGGGACATACCACGCGAATGGTCACAAGCGATCAGGTCGCGGAGTGGCATCGAACCAAAACAGACATATGAAGAGGAAACACTTGCATACGGAGAGTACAAATATAGCAGAGTACAAAGCAATATTGAACCCACAAGGCGCTCGGCTTTGTTGTTTCCAACCCCTGGCGCGCAGGGTGTGACCCGAGACCTTGTGAATACTGGTTGGCCAACCAACTTATTTGTATATCCCGATAGGAAGTCAGCGCGAGGCGATGAAGAGTACCGAGATACCGAGCAGAGGAGTGAGAGGGGAGGAGGAACCGAGAACCTAATGGAACCTAATGATCCTGATGTGCCGAGTGAGAAATATGGGAGGTGGACGTTTGGACTTCGGGGGCCGATTAATAGGGCATCCGTGTCTAGCAATGACCCAAACGCTGGCACGTGTAACACATCTCAGGCGGCTGCACATCGGATGGAACCTAAGAACCTAATGGATGGAGAACCTAATGGAATGGAACCTAGAGAGACGCCGTTCGGACTTCGGGGGCCGATTAATAGGGGTCGCGTGTCTGGTAATGGCTCTAACGCCGGCACGGCACAACTTGGGGTCGCGAATTTCTATAGTCTTATTCAAAATTATATATGTGAAGCGGAACCAGAAGAACCTGCGGAGGAACTTATGAACCTAATGGAACCCAATGGACTAGCGGATACTGGGAACCTAGTGGAACCTAGCGGATGGAATGGATTACTGAGGAACCGAGAACCTAAGGAACTAAATGAACTTAACCTAGCGCATGCATCCAACTTATCTAAACTGACTTCCACCAATTTAGGGCGGCCGTGTGAGGCCCCTGTAGCTTTTCAACCGACCGGGGAAGACCGCTCGTGGACACTGGTCAGGTTGTCCGATTGTCCTAACTCCGTTCAAAATTCGAAAGCGTATGTGTACCCTAGTATCCTTAGAGGCCGGGGAAGACCGCTCGTGGACACTGGCCAGGTGCGAGGGAGGCGTCGGGAAGTGAGCTGTCCTGATTGCCCTAGCTCCGTTCAAACTTATAATTTATGTGTAGGATCAAATTGGGATAGAATTCGGTCCCTAAGTGTAGAAGCCGTAGGGCCTGATCGGGTCGGGAGCTGCGGTTATCGTTTGTCGTTGTATAGTAGCTTCAACCGGCAGGTGAGAATGTGTGTGCTTGAGTCTGAGTCGGCTGGAACCGACACCACGGGAGTGTGTGTAGAACCGGGGGTAGAGACTGTGCAGCATGTGAGCGAAACAGGTTTAGGGCTACACGGAGACAACGCCGAGCCGAGTGCCGAAAACACTACAAACATAGAGAATCACGATAATCGAGCTACCATCTATGAAGCTATGGAACCTAATGATAATGAAGTGGAACCTAATAACCTAAGGAGGGACGATATTAATAAGGAGGAACCAATAGTGACCAGTAAAAGCTCGAAGTTTGTGATAATAACACCTATGGAAAATAACATGGCAGAGAGAGCAAGCATGGAGGGAAACCAGGAACTAGGAAACCGAACGGAAACTGTAGCATGCCAACTGAGTACAGAAGAAGCCCACGCACTAGGGATTGACTCGACCGGATCGCCGGTTGGCTTGACCGAGATAATTGAGCGAGCATTAAAATCACCCGAACCACTAAGGGATATAGACGCTTTCAGACAAACTAGCATGGATCCCGCGATCAACAACGTGGACACAGACATGACAGAACTTAAGTATAAATTAGACCACAGGAATACTCGGATGTACAAACAACAGATATTAGACATCATACTGAGGAAATTGCACGCCTTAGATAGCACCAGTGAAGTAGTAGAACCACTGATTTTGCAAGAATTACCTGAAGAGGAGCGATTACTGAGGTGGGACCGGATTCAGAATTTGTACCAGCGGTTAAACCGGAATGTCACGGGTGATTCCCCCATTACATTCTCGCACTGCCTAAATTACGATTCGGAGAAGAACTAGCTCCAATAAGAACGCTATTTTATCGGAGGGTCATAGCTGTGTCGGAGCGGATATACCATGCCCACCAGTTGCTTAGACGTCGGGTGGCAGGGACGGCCCGAATTGACCGACGGCGGGACGCTGCCGTTTTGTCAGGGCTGTTAGGGTTCGCATCTCCGTTTCTACACACTATGCCTGGGATACACGTTAGTAGTAGCATGTTAAAATACCTGGAAGGACTTTTGGAGATCGTTGCCCGAGTTATCAACGCAATGAGCATTACACAGGCAATTACGGAGGTATATCGGTCTCAAATTCCTATTCTTCAAACATGCATCGTATGCGAGGAACGACATAGCCCAAATTTCATGCCTAGGGAAGAGTGTGCTTTTATCACCTATCACGGCGAATGGGATTACACCGGAAATCTGTCTGCAGACTATGGAACCATCAGAAGGGACGGGACAGTATCCATTCGACCAAGTAGCACACAAGGATTACACACGGCATATGAACTTATAGCGTATAGGGAAGCAAACTTAGAGTTTCTAGAAACTGTAGTAGACGCGCCGTATTTACTGGACCATCTAGTTACGGAATTTGACGAAACCGGACCCAATGTTCCGGTGCAGTCACTACATCACCTCGTGTACGCTATAATGGCTAACGTCCTTTTCATTGACATGGATAGCAAACCGAAGCGCGAGGAACTATTATACCTACGACTGTTATGGTTACGCAAGCCCGCTCAAAACATTTGGCAAAATGACCCAATGGACGAATTAGACCAGGTTCCAAACATGGACCATGACGCGGACATAACATTCATCGACGAGGAGGAACTTGAAAGCGAGTTGAGTGCAGTACTTAGTGATGCCAGCGGGGACGAATTTGACATGCTAGCAATTGACTCACTCGACCCCGACGATCTCATTTCTGAGCTAAGTTTCTCCGTGGACACTGAAGTTGCCAGCAATGGACATGACAATGCTAACGACAGGAGTGATCGGGTATCACCGATCAGGTAAGTACGGTCCTCTCCAAACATACTAGGACAAGGTATAAAAGCTGCGGTCGGATTGCTAAACAAAGGAGGCAAATTAATGGGACTACTAATAGCTTTGCTAATCCTCCATCAACTAGGGCAAACTCACGCTATTGTTACGCCATTTTCGGACCAAGTCGCAAGCTTAGGAGCTATGGTAAATCAACAGGTAGGCACGCTGATTGAACCGCAAGGCTTAGTAATAACCGCTTCGCAATCCACCTTTCTACCAATAATTTTAAGACTATCTCTAGATGGACTACAACCTAGCAGGCAAGCAACTGGCATGGCGTGGTGTGTATACACTCCCCGGGGTAAACCATGTTTGGGGAATTTGCTGTCCCAACCCAAATTGTACTACCATGCCGGACCTACAACAGAAAGTAAAAGAGTTAGAAAGAGAATTAAGGAGCACATATCAAGGTGTATTAGACAATAGCTATTATATGGCACTCATGCGCGAGTATTGCGAAGCGAATACTCAACTCTGTGAGGAACCTAAGGTTAGAAAGAAACGATTTCTCGCTGCATTAGCTGGAGCCGCAGGTGTAGTAACAGGATTTCTAGGTGTAGGTGTAGCGTTCACCAACGCTGTACACCTTAAGGACTTAAATAAACAAGTGCTCGCGTTGTCTAAGGAAATTAGGAACACGTACAATGTCGCTTATGGTAACTCGCGAGCGATAATGAAACTGACGCACGCTAATTAGGAATTGTACTCGTTTTTACATCATGAGATGCAGGAGGTGGTCACTATGATCGACCAGGTAAGGTGCCAAGAGCAACGCTACGTAACTGAGGTTCATCGCGAGCTAGTAAACCACATGTTTCGCACCAGCCTAAGATCTTCAGTTGACGCTGTCATGGAAGCCATGATGAGCGGTCAATTATCACCTAAGGTAGTGGACGCATCCACACTTAAGAATTTATTCCAGAAGAACCCGCAGATAGCGCAGACTATTTTAATACGCGAACCTGCGCTAGCATATCAGTTCGGCCAAATATACCCAGTCCATATTGATCTGGGCTCATTTAAATTTGCCTTCATACTGCAGGTACCATTAGTTACATCGGACGACGTCCGGCCCTATTTTCGTATCTACAATGTCGGTTGGAACGTTCCAGAACGCAGTGCTCACATGAAACTACCATTGCCTGACTATGCTACGCGGGTTGAACGCGCACGCTATGAAGTGCTAAAACTACACGCATGCAACACGCGACCAGGCATTGCCTTCTGCGAAATACACGCATTAGCAACGGATCATACGTCGCGCTGTTTGGACTGGATCATCATGGGTGAGAACGCTCCAGAGGAAGCTCGTCAACTCTGCAAGAACAGTGCATTGGTCGGGCCAATGGCAAATCATACCGATGTCTACACCACGGCACAAGGAGTTTTAATTCGAACTGCTGAATGTAAGGCTGTCGTCACCAAGAAGAAACATCTTAGCCACGTTACCCGAGGAGAGACGATTGACATAGCTGACAACGGAGTTTTGTGGCTGTCGCACAATAACTATAGCCAGCTCGTGGTCGGGCCACATATGTTGGCTAGCACACTAGACGCGCAGGAAGTCACCATCCCTATTGGACCTAACATCACTGTCCATGACTTTCCGGATATACCGCTTAAGCCAATTGCTTGGAGCTCGTTGGAGCACGCCAAAGCAACTAATCTGCAAGTACAACAAATAGCAGACGAGCAGTTGAAGAAGGTAATTGACTTCCCATATATCACTACCACCGGCGTTGCTCCCTATCTGTGGATGCTCATTGTGCTAGTAGTTGCTGGCATAGGGGCCATAATCTACTTTAGGAAGAAAGCTGGGTTCTGTCCGAAATGTATAATGCAAGAGTAAACTTAAGATGCGCCCCCAACCATCTTTTGACACCATGTACAAAACGTTGTTAGCGAACAAAACTCGAATTTCAACAGCCGTATCCAATTTCGACATTTTTCTGTTCCATAACGCCATTAGCGAATGCAATTCGGTCCCTGTACTTTAACACCAGTGTGTTCGCGAACATTTCCAAATTATAATGTGTGGAATATGAAACGAACTAATTTCTGTTCTTTAACGCAAAAATGAAATTTGTGTTCAGTGTACAACTGAATGACAATCGCTTTTGTCAAAAGAGGATGGTAAGGGGCGCAGGTTAAGTTTACTCATGCATAAAAGGACGCCTACAACGTTGGTGGCAGCAACGACCATGTGGTCGCGAGGAACTAAGGCGACCCGAATTGCATGTTAAGACGGACAACGAGTATGGCACCACAAACATGCCGCGACCAACTGTTTCAGCCCCAGCTGCTTCTACGGAACATCTTGAACTACGAACAATGAGTCCTCGTCGCTCAGCACGACTAAACGCTACCAATGAAGACGAAAGCGTCGTCCTGGTAGAACCTACTGAAATATTTGCTTTGTCTGAGCGATCCCAACGTAGAGGACATCGCACCGTAGCATACCATCGGCAGGTCAACGCGATACATCATATGGACGCACCCTTACTCATCAATGCATTTGTATACCGCACGCCAGTGCTTACATTAATAGATACAGGGGCAGATGTTTCCATCGTATCCCAATACTTGGTAAATAAATTAGGCCTCCAGCCGCAGCCTGACGATTCCACTAGGATAGTATCTGCCACTAAACAGGAACTAGCATTAGACGGTAGCATAAGTGTACCTTTGCCGATCGGGTCCATAAAGGTACAAACAGAATTCTTTGTCACTAAAACAGCACCTTATCACTGCGTCATAGGAACAAATTTTATGTCCGAATTGCCAAAGTGCATCATAAATTTTAAGGAACGTTGCTTAGAAATAGCAGTGGATGAGGAAGAGGCTAAGATACCTTTTGCAGGCCTAGAGCGCTACGACCCACCACTAATCGCAGTAATGTGCAGGAAGCTCACTACAATAGAACCGAACACTGAAACGTTTATCAATGCTATTCCTGAAATAGCAGAAACAGGTGTAGGACCGGCACTATTCGTGCCCGCACCAGAAATGGTAGACATCGCAATGGCACACGCATTAGTATTAAGGAGCCAAAGAACCATACCAATCGCAGTAATTAACTTCGGAAACACACCGGTCACTATTTATGCCGGACAAACGATAGGTCATATTGAGGTAATGATGAACCCCAATGTGCAGTTGTTGAAGGACACAAACAAAAATTTGATCCCGTATGAAGAACACAAACCTGCCAAGCAATTAAACAACATCACTGCGCACCCTGAAAGGATCATCCAGCACATAGAGGCAGGAAAAAGGTCAATTGACCACGAAAGAGCTCAAACGGGTTTGAGTAAAATAGATTTTGATAAAACCCTATTGTCTCCGTTTGAGCTAAAACAGTTGAAAACCGCAATTGCTGAAAACGCAGATGTGTTCAGTACGCACGATTTCGATTTAGGACGCTACACCGAACATAGGCACCGCATAGAGACCGGAGATGCTTAGCCAATCAAGCAAGCACCGTATCGATTAGCACATTCTTTACGCGAACCGCTTAGAGAGGAAATCAATAGTATGCTAGATGCGGGACTAATATCACAATCCAGCTCACCTTGGGGATCACCGATAGTATATGTGACCAAGAGTGACGGCTCACTCCGACTCTGTGTGGACTTTCGGAAGGTAAACACGGTAGCTGAGCAGGACGCATATCCACTACCTAGAATAGACGACATTTTAGGATGCCTCCGAAACACTAAATTAATGTCTAGCTTAGATCTAAACAAGGGTTTCTGCAACTAGAATTAGATCCAGAAACGAAGGACAAAACATCTTTTGTAACAGTTCATGGGCAATGTGAATACTACGTCCTACCGTTTGGATTAAACTCGTCTCCAGGAGCTTTTCAACGTTGCATGTCCATGATTTTAAAGGGGCTAGAATGGGAGAAATGTTTGATTTACATAGATGACATACTAGTATTTTGACCAACGTTTGAAGATCACCTAGCAGACCTAATTAAGGTTTTCGATCGTTTTCGCAGGGCGAATTTAAAATTAAAACCATCAAAATGCCACTTTGGCCGAGGTAGTCTAAAATATTTAGGACATATAATTAGCACAGAAGGCGTAAAACCAGATCTAGAAAAGGCTATAGCAATAGAGGAATTCAAACACCTGGAGACGCTGAAGCAGCTTCAAAGTTTCCTGGGATTAGTAGGATACTATCATAAATTTATACCGAGCTACTCAGATATATGCGAACCACTGAACGAACTAAAGTGCAAGGATGCAGTATTTAAGTGGACTCCTAAGTGCGAGGACGCTTTTAAGAAATTAAAGCAGGCACTATTAGATGAACCCGTCTTGACACACCCCGATTTCACGCAACCATTCATCCTGCAAACGGACGCTTCCGGATACGCAATGGGAGCAGTGCTGTCACAGAAAACTAAGCAAGGCCTTAAACCCATTGCATATGCAAGCAAAGCTCTACTAGATTATCAACGCCGTTACCCCGCAATCGAAGCCGAGGCTCTCGCGATTAGATGAGCGGCGCTACACTTCAAGCATGATTTGGTAGGGCACAAATTTCATGTCGAAACCGATCACAAACCGCTAAAAGCCTTGTTTGACAAGCCGCCCAGAAATTCACGCTTATCCCAGTGGCGTAGTGAATTACTACTTGAATTTGGAGGATTCGAAATACTATATAGACCAGGTAAACAGAACGGCAATGCCGATGCGGGATCCTAGATACGATCCATCTATTGGTGAGGAACAAGGAGATACTTATGAAATATTGATGATGGGTCGAGGACGACCCACCGGCTCCCGTCCACCAACAACCTGCGCAACATGGGATCAATCGCACCTGCCGTATCCCGTACGCACCGTGACACCGCTCGCAACTGGGGCGCCAACAGCAGTAATAGGAAGTCCGATTGCTCCCCCAGGACAGCCAAACCCCGAGGCAATCCCATCGCAACTAGTGCCCGACACGCAGATAACCACAATACCCCCAGCAACGCTAACTCAGCAAGCAGCCACGCTAAGCGCGATCCCAATCAGGATGGATCCAGGAGAAACACCCGTAATGTCGGTACATACTACAACTATCTCGGGATCTGGAGTCGGACCTCAGGCTCGAGGATCTAAAAGGCCACACCGGCCTGAATCAGAAACTATAGGGCTAAGAGCAACCACACTACCAACCGAACAAGAATTCGATAGGCTCATGAAATTAATGATGCACTATGAAACTGAAATACTACCAACAGTCAGAATCGAGGATGCGCAGGACACTCATGAAAACATATACTTACCATTCTTTTCGGACCTCCCAGATTTTATTCTAGTGCGGCTCTTACCGTACATCCAAAGAAATGACCCAGAACTAGGTCCAATTTGGTGGTATTTATATAACAAACACGGCCTAAGGCCGAATTGGGCGCACTAAGAATAGAAATGCGGGCCTATTACTTCGAGCTAGCTCAAGACACGAAAATATTATATATCCATCCATTACAACCAGGGGACATAAATTACAAATTGTGCGTCCCAATTACATTAGTACAGCAAGTACTCAAACACGAACATAACACCTTGTATGGAGGACATCCTGGCCGCGATCGACTACTAGCAAAATTAAAACAATTTTACTACTGGAAGGGTATGTCAGAACACGCACAGCAATGGATCAGGCGGTGCACTCTATGCCAGTCCGCGAAGGACCCAATTGCTCGGATAACCACCGGGTTGGGTAGGGTTCCGTTGGCAAATCAACCAATGTATCGTGTATTCGTAGACATACTCGATATTCAAGTTCGGTCGCAAGCGGGTAACCGCTATGTTATTGCATTCATCGATCCATTCACAAAATTTGCAATAGCAGTGGCAATAAGGCACCAGGATGCACACACAGCCGCACACATATTCTTATATAAGGTAGTCAACAAGTATGGAGCTCCCAGGGAGCTATATTCTGATAGAGGAGGTGCGTTTACCGCACACATGTTCGAAAACCTGTGTCAAGAAATGCAGATATTCCGACACATGAGTTTAGCCTACCACCCTCAGGCAAACGGAGAAATTGAAAGATTTAGTAGGACCTTACTATACTTGTTACGAGTAAGTGTACCACAAGATGATCATCATTCTTGGGATGTATCGTTACCCTTTTGCATAATGGCCTATAATTCCTCGGTACACACCGCAACGAAATATCCACCATTTTTACTTATGCATGGGTTCGATCCTAGATTGCCCGGAGAATATGACACGCATAGTGCAGCTACGGGATACACTGGAGCTCACTCGTATAGGGCCAACGCGCAGCGCTGGATGGCTTCCATTAGAGGACGCGCATACCAATCAATGAGAGCCGCCCAGGAAGTAAACCGGCTAAGATACAATAGGCGAGCTCGCGAACCACGCTATCAAACAGGCGAATTAGTTTGGGTCTTTAGGCACGACACCACACCAGGAACATCTAGAAAACTTACACCTCGTTGGTGGGGGCCATACGAAATACTAGGGATCACCCCGCCATGCATGCGTGTTAGGATGCATTCTAATCCGGAGGGCATGGCACATGTTGTACACCTTAACAGAACTAAGCCGTGTCTTAGGGCATTGGATCCAGTTCCAAATGTAGGAGACTGGCTAAGTCAGGTACACGCTTCTGTATTAGAAAGGGGTCTGAATGAACCAACCCAACGAATTATCGCTGATAGGGATTTCGTTACTGAAATAGAACCCGTGGATGAGGTAGCAGTGCGCACTATAAGGACAGCAGTCAGTGATATTTCAGACACCGAGAGTGTAGAACTGGGTGACCCTAATTACCCTAACCTATATCGCCTGACATATGCAGAAATTGAGGCAGAGCAAGCAGCGATGGAACACATTGAGTACCGGACGAACGACTATGAACCGCAGAATCCACGGACGGTCAGGAATCGGATTCCACTGACTGATCCGGACCGATAAATAGAACCATCTTGGCCACCAATATCACAGGAACAGGTTACTAGTCAAGAGGCTTTCTCATACATACCTGGTAGCCGAGACACGCAGGTAGAATATGGACGACACACCGTGCCAGTAACCACAATGGAAAGAATAGTGGCTACCAGCGAGGAAGTTCCTTTCGGAGTGCCGACTGTTGGTTTAGGCATACTTGAAGCACAACATTTCTATCCTGCGGATGTTACACTGTCCACTACGCCACGTGGAGCTTCAGGTGGAATCGTCGTACCGGGACCATACACCTCAGGGGACTGACGCTACGCAATCATGCTCGCTGCTCAGGACCATCCATTATTTCAATCACGACCAGCTGAACACATCATGGCATCACGGCTACGAGTACCGACAGAGATGTCAACTCAAACTGTAGGAGACTATACAACAATACGTCCCTATAGTGCCCCACCAGCAGCTGCCGACAGGCCTATGTCTCCCAACCAATATGTTTTTCGGGAGGCAGCCTTTACTCAACCACCAGGGTCACCACTGTCTAGCTACCTATCGGAAACATCTGGCGAAGGCACCACGGAGGACGTGAGAGCAGCTGAAGCAGACGACGAGTTAACTAGCCAGACATCGCAGGAACCCTCTTCAGTGGAACGACGCAGTCGAGCCGGACAAGAAACATCCAGCAGTAGTTCTAGAACGCCCACTACGCAACTGGGAACATCCGACTCACTAAGCGAATTTACACTTGCGGAATAAAGCAGTAAACCACCGCCACCCCGGAGAGGAATTGTTCGCGCTGTAACCTTAGGTACCTCTCCCCGTACACGAACATCGCCGGACGAGCGGGGAAAGGCACTCGTTGTACCGGCCACTCAACGAAAACAAGTTGTATCGGCACGAGGAGGCTCAACCAGCCAGTTTGGTACTACTGACCAGCCAGGACCATCCACGGTAACCATCACTGAGCTGATACATCCTACCACCGCCAGCACTACTTCCTCCGAGTCAATACGCCTTAGCACCACTCATGCGACGGTCTCAGCCAGACCCCTACTACATCGCCAGGCCAGGGATCGGGTCTTTAGGCCATACGGCACAGCATCAGACGAAGAGGTAAGAGACTCCCTACGCAGACATAGACGTGTAACTTTTCAGGAACCAGGGACGGCTATTACTGAAACTGCAGGCACATCAACTAGGCTAGCTTCCACTACGCGCGCCCAATCCACCAGCGTTACCACTTCAATGACTAGTGCACCAATGCTAACCCCGCGACAGCTTTTGATGGAAGGACGCTCGCCAGGCAGGACTCAGCCACCGATTACATTCCCACGATATCCTTCTAGCCAGGAACTACACCCTGCAGCTTGGCGACAACGAACACCTCGACCACCACCATATGAAGAGTCTGACTCGGACGATCCAGACCTACGGGTGGACTAAGCCTAGCCATATTCGCACGTACCTTAACACAAGCAAACACGACAGGACAACAAAAGGGGGTAGAAGAGGGATCAGGAACACATCCACAGGTAAACAAGACTATCCTTACACTCAGGCTTATTTCAATATACACATTATAGATATGACGAAGCTACAGCACCAACGAAATCCGGATGCCAATGCTACCAAAAGGCGTGCGGCACGTATTAATGGTTTGCGGCGGCGGCGTCTATCCGACGGTACCTCTCTATCAAGCTCAACCAGGGCTGCGCGGGGAGAACTTTGCTTCCAAAGGGACCAATGCTCGCCAACGAGACAACGACGCTCGACAAATTCGAACATAACGGACGGCGTCTGTCCAGCGTGTCTGAGCATTTCCATCTCAGCGTCCTGGAGCTGCTGGGTTACAATAACGCCGCAAAAGAGTTGGCCGAAGCAGACATTAGCCCAACTGAACTACAGCTCCGCAGCATCGCATTACATCGCCGGCTACCGCTCAAAAGGAGTCACATGTTGAAGGCCTACTACCCGTATATCCTGCCGCCAATACTACTGGCCAAGTTCAGCATGGTCGAGTATGCGGAGGAGTTGGAGGCCACGGACGACCGACTTCTATTCAATGCCTCGCTCGAGGACTTCTGGGGAACTGACGCAACCCATATTGACTGTTGTTGCGGCCGCACGTTCCACAACGTGACGGGTCGTCTGCTCGAGGAAATCCGAGCCTATCATCGGGACGGACTCGTTCGATGGCCCCAAGTCATCGTTGTGGGCGACGAGCAAGCACTACCGTTGCTCAACGTCGCAGACCAGCACAACTGGCTGGTGTTCTCGTGGCCCCGATTGGAAATGGCCGACTTAATACAATGGGCCAACGCGTTCGTCACGCCACAGACGGACTGTGTCATCGTCATAGGCGGTTACGGCAAATTACGGCGTGATGACAACACCGTCTTTTCGCCCAGTGCGTTTACCAAACGCATCAAGCGAAAGTTGGAGGTTCTCGAACGGCGACTCCGGGAAAACGCTGCCGTTTACATCGCTCCGCCGCCACCGCAATGGAACGCGCTCAATTACACCAGCGAAGCGTGGGCGACGGACCTGCGCATAAGGAAACTGCGCCTTACCGCGTACCACCAAGCGCTCCGAAACGTCGTCATGGCCCCATGGTCGGTACCACTAACGGCACCCGAAGCCTGGGATACGGTCGGACCGTTCAACCGGGGTGAGGATCGCCAGCGATGGGCCGAGCCAGTAGTGGCGCCCGCCTACCATCAAGAGCTGGTCAACTGGGTAGGCCACTACATCCGTTGTACCGGACTCTTTCGGCTGGGTGAGCAACGGAGAGACGATGAGGAAGAATAAAGCTTATTAGGGAATTTGTTCGCACGTAGGAACCTCCAGCAAAAGAAAGCAGGTAACCAGTGAGAAGTCACAGAACACCCTAGAGCAGCAGAAATGCAACCCTTTAGGGCATAGAGGATTCCGTCTGCAGACGCACACAAGAGAATCAAGCGTAGAGTTAGAAATTGCGCCAGCCATTGTACTTGGGTGCACTAGCATGCGTAGCGTCTATATCTATATGTGATATTGAATAGCCTGGTGAGGATAGTCTTGTTTACCTGTGGATGTGTTCCTGATCCCTCTTCTACCCCCTTTTGTTGTCCTGTCGTGTTTGCTTGTGTTAAGGTACGTGCGAATATGGCTAGGCTTAGTCCACCGTAGGTCTGGATCGTCCGAGTCAGATTGTTCATATGGTGGTGGTTGAGGTGTTCGTTTTCGCCAAGCTGTAGGGTGTAGTTCTTGGCTAGAAGGATATCGTGGGAATGCGGTCTGGTGGCTGAGTCCTGCCTGGCGAACGTCCTGCCATCAAAAGTTGTTGCGGGGTTGGCATTGGTGCACTAGTCATTGAAGTGGTAACACTGGTGGATTGGGCGCGCGTAGTGGAGGCTAGCCTAGTTGATGTGCCTGCAGTTTCAGTAATAGCCGTCCCTGGTTCCTGGAAAGTTACACGTCTATGTCTGCGTAGGGAGTCTCTTACCTCTTTGTCTGAAGCTGTGCCGTATGGCCTAAAGACCCAATCCCTGGCCTGGCGATGTAGTAGGGGTCTGGCTGAGACTGTCGCATGAGTAGTGCTAAGGCGTATTGACTCAGAGGAAGTAGTGCTGGCGGTGGTAGGATGTATAAGCTCAGTTATGGTTACTGTGGATGGTCCTGGCTGGTCAGTAGTACCAAACTGGCTGGTTGAGCCTCCTCGTGCCGATACAACTTGTTTTCGTTGAGTGGCCGGTCCAACAAGTGCCTTTTCTCGCTCGTCCGGCGATGTTCGTGCACGGGGGAGAGGTGCCTAGGAGGTTATAGCGTGAACAATTCCTCTCCGGGGTGGCGGTGGTTCACTGCTTCATTCTGACAGTGTAAATTCGCTTAGTGAGTCGGATGTTCCCAGTTGCGTAGTGGGCGTTCTAGACCTACCGCTGGATGTTTCTCTGTCCGGCTTGACTGCGCCGTTCCGCTGAAGAGGGTTCCTGAGATGTCTGGCCCCAAGTTAACTCGCCGTCTGCTTCAGCTGCTCTCACGTCCTCCGTGGTGCCTTCGCCAGATGTTTCTGATAGGTAGCTAGACAGTGGTGACCCTGGTGGTTGAGTAAGGGCTGTCTCCCGAAAAACATATTGGTTGGGAGACATAGGCCTATCGGCAGCTACTGGTGGGGCACTATAGGGACGTATTGTTGTATAGTCTCCTACGGTTTGAGTTGACATTTCTATGGGTATTCGCAGCCGTGATGCCATGATGTGTTCAGCTGGTCGTGATTGAAATAATGGATGGTCCTGAGCAGCGAGCATAATTGCGTAGCGTCAGGTCTCCTGAAGTGTATGGTCCAGGTACGACAATTCCACCTAAAGCTCCGCATGGCGTAGTAGACAGCGTGAGATCCGCAGGAGAGAAATGTTTGTGCTAGAAGTACGCCTACACCTGACAGTCGGTACGCCAAACGGGAACTTCCTCGCTGGTAGCTGCTATTCTTTTCATTGTGGTTACTAGCACCGTGTGTTGTCCGTATTCGACCCGCGTGTCTCGGCTACCATGTTCTGGTACGTATGAAAAAGCCTCTTGACTAGAAACCTGTTTCTGCGATATTGGTGGCCAAGCTGGTTCTATTTATCGGTCCGGATCAGTGAGTGGAATCCAATTCCTGACCGTCCGTGGATTCTGCGGTTCATAGTCGTTCGTCCGGTACTCAATATGTTCCATCGCTGCGTTGGTTCTGCCTCAATTTCTGCATATGTCAGGCGATATAGGTTAGGATAATTGGGGTCACCCAGTTCTACACTCTCGGTGTCTGAGCTATCACTGACTGCTGTTGTTATAGTGCGCACTGCTACCTCATCCACGGGTTCTATTTCAGTAACGAAATCCCTATCAGCGATAATTCGTTGGGTTGGTTTATTCAGACCCCTTTCTTATAATACAGAAGCGTGTACCCTGACTTAGCCAGTCCCCTACATTTGGAACTGGATCCAATGCCCTACAAACACGGCTTAGTTCTGTTAAGGTGTACAATAGGGGCCATGCGCTCCGGATTAGAATACATCCTAACACGCATGCATGGCGGGGTGATCCCTAGTATTTCGTATGGCTCCCACCAACGGGGTGTAAGTTTTCTTAGATGTTCCTGGCGTGGTGTCGTGCCTAAGAGACCCAAACGAATTCACCTGTCTGATAGCGTGGTTCGCGGGCTCGCCTATTGTACCTTAGCTGATTTACTGCCTGGGCAGCTCTCATTGATTGGTATGCGCGTTCTCTAATGGAAGCCATCCAGCGCTGCGCGTTGGCTCTATATGAGTGAGCTCCAGTGTAGCCTGTAGCTGCACTATGCGTATCATATTCTCCGGGCAATCTAGGATAGAACCCATGCATTAACAAAAATGGTGGATATTTTGTTGCGGTGTGTACTGATGAATTATACGCCATGATGCAAAATGGTAATGAGACATCCCATGAGTGATGATCATTTTGTGGTACACTTACTCGTAACAAATATAGTAGGGTCCTATTAAATCTTTCCATTTCACCGTTTGCCTGAGGGTGGGAAGGCTACGACTCATGTGTCGGAATATCTGCATTTCTTGACACAGGTTTTCAAACATGTGTGCGGCTGAATGTATCTCCTTGATTCAGAATATAGCTCCCTGGGAGCTCCATACTTGTTGACTACCTTATATAAGAATATGTGTGCGGCTGTGTGTGCATCCTGGTGCCTTATTGCCACTGCTATTGCAAATTTTGTGAATGGATCGATGAATGAATAACATAGCGGTTACCCGCTTGCGACCGAACTGGAATATCGAGTATGTCTACGAATACACGATACATTGGTGGATTTGCCAACGGAACCCTACCCAATCCGGTGGTTATCCGAGCAATTGGGTCCTTCGCGGACTGGCATAGAGTGCACCGCCTGATCCATTGCTGTGCGTGTTCTGACATTGCCCTTTTCCAGTAGTAAAATTGTTTTAATTTTGCTAGTAGTCGATCGCGGTCAGGATGTCCTCCATACAAGGTGTTATGTTCGTGTTTGAGGACTTGTTGTACTAATGTGATTGGGACGAACAATTTGTAATTTATGTCCCCTGGTTAAAAAGGACTGCATATATAATATTTTTGGTGTACTGAGCAGGCTCGAAGTAATGAGCTCGCATTTCGATTCTTAGTGCGCCCAATTCGGCCTTAGGCCGTGTTTTGTTGTATAGATACCACCAAATAGGACCTAGTTCTGGGTCATTTCTTTGGATGTACGGCAAGAGCCGTACTAGATTAAAATCTGGGAGGTCTGAAAAGAATGGCAAATATATGTTTTCGTGGGTGTCTTGTGCGTCCCCGATCCTGAGGGTTGGTAATGTTTCAGTTTCGTAATACATCATTAATTTCATGAGTCTGTCGAATTCCTGTTCTGTTGGTAGTGTGGTTGCTCTTAATCCTACAGCTTCTGATTCAGGCCGGTGTGGTCTTTTAGATCCTCGAGCCTGAGGTCCGACTCCAGAACCCGAGATAGTTGTAGTGTGTACCGACATTACGGGTGTTTCGCCTGGATCCATCCTGATTGGGATCGCGCTTAGCGTAGCTGCTTGCTGCGTGAGTGTTGCTGGGGGTACTGTAGTTATCTGCGTGTCGGGAACTAGTTGCGATGGGATTGCCTCAGGGTTTGGCTGCCCTGGGGAGCAGCAATCGGGCTTCCTATTACTGCTGTTGGCGCCCCAGTTGCGAGCGGTGTCACTGTGCGTACGGGATACGGCAGGTGCGATTGATCCCATGCTGCGCAGGTTGTTGGTAAAGGGGACGGGAGCCGGGTGGGTCGTCCCCGACTCATCATTAGTATTTCATACATGTCTCTCGTTTCTTCATGGATGTGTGGGTTATACCTAGGATCCCGTGACAACGCGTCAGCATTGCCGTTCTCTTTACCTGGTCTATATAGTGTTTCAAATCCTCCGAATTCAGTAGTAATTCACTGCGCCATTGAGATAAGCGTGAATTTCTGGGCGGCTGTCAAACAAGGCTTTTAGCGGTTTGTGATCGGTTTCGACATGAAATTTGTGCCCTACTAGGCAATTCTTAAAGTGTAACGCTGCCCCATCTAATCGCGAGAGCTTCGGCCGCGATTGCGGGGTAGCGGCGTTGATAATCTAGCAGAGCTTTGCTTGCATATGCAATGGGTTTAAGGCCTTGTTTAGTTTTCTGCGATAGCACTGCTCCCATTGCGTATCCTGCAGCGTCTGTTTGTAAGATGAATGGTTGCGTGAAATCGGGTGTATTAATACGGGTTCATCTAATAGTGCCTGTTTTAATTTCTTAAAAGCGTCTTCGCACCTAGGTGTCCATTTAAATTCGGTATCCTTGCGTTTTAACTCATTGAGTGGTTCGCATATATCTGAGTAGCTCGGTATAAATTTGTGATACTAACCAACTAGTCCCAGGAAACTTTGAACCTGCTTCAGCGTCTCCGGACGTTTAAATTGTTCGATCGCTATTGCCTTTTCTGGGTCTGGTTTTACGCCTTCCGTGCTAATTATGTGTCCTAAATACTTCAAACTGCCTCGGCCAAAATGGCATTTTGCTGGTTTTAATTTTAAGTTTGCTCTGCGAAAACGGTCGAAAACCCTAATTAAGTCTGCTAGGTGATCCTCGAACGTTGGTGAAAATACTAATATGTCATCTATGTAAATCAAACAGTTCTCCCACTCTAGCCCCTTAAAAATCATGGACATGCAACGTTGGAAGGTTCCTGGCGATGAGTCTAAACCGAACGGTAGGATGTTGTATTCGTATTGCCCGTGAACCGTTACAAAAGATGTTTTGTCCTTAGTTTCTGGATCTAATTCTAGTTGCCAGAAACCCTTGTTTAGATCTAAACTAGACATTAGTTTTGTATTTCGGAGGCATCCTAAGATATCATCTATTCTAGGCAATGGATATGCATCCTGTTCTGCTACTGTGTTTACCTTCCGAAAGTCTACACAGAGCCGGAGTGAACCATCACTCTTGGTTACATACACTATTGGTGATCCCCAAGGTGAACTCGATGGTGAAATTAGTCCCGCATCTAGTATACTTTGAGTTCCTCTCTAAGCGGTTCGCGTAAAGAATGTGCTAATCGATACGGTGCTTGCTTAATTGGCTTAGCATCTCCGGTCTCTATGCGGTGCCTATGTTCTGTGTAGCGCCGTAAATCGAAATCATGTGTGCTGAACACATCCGCGTTTTCAGCAATAGCGGTTTTCAACTGTTTTAGCTCAAACGGAGACAATAGGGTTTTATCAAAATCTATTTTACTCAAAACCGTTTGAGCTCGCTCATGGTCAATTGACCTCTTTCCTGCCTCTATGTGTTGGATGATCCTTTCAGGGTGCGCAGTAATATTATTTAATTGTTTGGCCGGTTTGTGCTCCTCGTACCGGATCAAATTTTTGTTTGTGTCCTTCAAGAACTTGCACATTGGGGTTCGTCATTACCTCGATGTGGCCTATCGTTTGTCCGGCATAAATAGCGACCGGTGTGTTTCCTAACTGTGAATTACTGCGATTGGTATGGTTCTTTGGCTCCTTAACACAGTAATGCGTGTGCCATTGCGATGTCTACCATTTCAGGTGCGGGCACGAATAGTGCCGGTCCTACACCTGTTTCTGCTATTTCCGGAATAGCATCGATAAACGTTTCAGTGTTCGGTTCTATTGTAGTGAGTTTCCTGGTCATTACTGCGATTAGTGGTGGGTCGTAGCGCTTGAGGCCGGGCAAAAGGCACCTTAGCCTCTTCCTCATCCACTGCTATTTCTAAGCAACGTTCCTTAAAGTTTATGATGCACTTCGGTAACTGGGACATGAAATTTGTTCCTATAATGCAGTGATAAGGCGCTGTTTTAGTGACAAAGAATTCGGTCTGTACCTTAATGGACCCGATCGACAAAGGTACACTTATGCTGCCGTCTAATGCTACTTCCTGCTTGGTGGCAGATACTATCCTAGTAGAGTCGTCCGGCTGCGGCTGGAGACCTAGTTTATTTACCAAGTATTGCGATACGATCGAAACGTCTGCCCCTGTATCTATTAGAGTAAGTACTGGCGTGCGGTATACAAACGCGTTGATTAGCAAAGGTGCGTCCATGTGATGTATCGCGTTGACCTGT